>JAGFPH010000231.1:543766-561834 GCA_018207615.1 Philaenus spumarius | reverse complement strand
AATCTAGTGTGGTATCAATTTGCAAAGTTTTTTAATCAATCTAGTGTGGTATCAAATTGAAATGTTTTTTTATCAATCTAGATTGATAACTTATCTGCATTTGGTGTTACAAATTCAAAACTACTAATACAAGCCAACCTATTCTCAAGCACACTGTTACCAGACTTCCATGTCAAACAGCTGTTCGAATATTTTGTAAAATTGACTCCAAGCAGGTTCAACTATCACGTGGTTCAACTCGAGCGTAACGTGTGTTCACTAAATATATTTGTGGATTTGGTTATTAGTTTTAACTGCGGCTATGTTGCTAAGGCTTATGTAACCTTTGTAGATCGAGGGATGCCGCAGTGATATGTTTGCTGTCTAAATTAATTAGGCAGTATACACCTTGGAAGGGGGAGGGGGAAGACGTAAGGTGAGACGCCACTTGACACAAATAAATCCAAGCCTGCTCTAGTGCTAATCAGCTGTTTCCGGTGCGATTACTGGTTTGAGATATGGTTCGTACGATTTAAAATATTAGTTTCAGTTTCTAAAATATCTGCATCGTTTAAGAGAACTCTGTTTGTGATTATAAAATAGATTAAATTCTCGATTAAACTTTTTTGTCCGTATAATTAAATCTTGGAAAGAAGAATTGGATTAAAATATGTGTAAACTAAATAAGTTTTCTCGTTTCTTCAATTTAAAGCGCAATTTTAAAGGATATAATGGCCTAATCCCATTCAGTAAATAAGTACTTAAATAGTCAAATTTTCTCATGATGTACTTTTAAGTAATACATTTTATACCTTATGAAATTTACTTAAAATGAAACAGTGTTGAAATTAAAACAATGTTTTAACTTATTTTAATATAGCATTTACATTTGCATTAAAAAACATAATGCAAAAAAAGATTTCCTTGCTTAATTTGTAAAATATATTTTTTACGAGGAAAATTCTTGTGCTCAGAGTTAGCGCATAGTCTTATAACATCACATGCAAACTACTTATCCTGTACAGTACGTATTCTTGTTTTTAAATAATACATTTAAATCATCTCTAAAATCTGCCTCAAAAATGTTCAGAGCAGAATGAATGTTAGCAGGTTCAATTTTACCGTGTGACATGTAATAAAATGAATGGATGGAAAGTGGAATCACTATTTTGTAAAATACAAATTTTAATAATTCAGTTGTGAGTTGAGCGATTTACAAAATTAAGTTTATATGTTTAGGGTTTCAACCAACTATTGGTATAGTCATGAAGGCGCTGAATAGCCGCCTCAAAGTACGAAGTATATTAGTAGAATTTGTCTGCACCTCAACCTACAGCTTGTCTCACGCGCTGCTTCGTTCCGCTCGTAGCGGAAAACTCGCTTTACGCGTTTGCACCTCGACCTTATGGCCTCGGATTATGGTCAAAATCACTTCGCTGGTTTGCATCCCGGTCGTCGGCTTCGGATTAGAAGCTGCCTCCCCATGGATTTGAACCGGGTATTTTACGTTTCGATTGATTTTGGGAAAACCAGACAGGCTATAAGTTCGTGAAAAAAACAAAATGTCCTACATATATTTTCTTAGATAAACACCATAAACGTTTCGTTCTAGCACGAAAAAATCTTAAAACATTGTTACTTCCTATCAAAAACGTGCTTCTGATAGTCGGATTTTTTGGCTAACGAACTCGTCCGAGCATCGTAGAAAACCAACGCGTGTACCAAATTTGGACCAAATCGGACGTAAAATGCTGCCAATAGAGTGCGAACACACACATAATCTATATAATAAAAATGAATTGCTGTTCCTTAGTAAGCGCATCGCTTGAGAACGGCTGGACCAATTGGGCTATTTTTTGTTTTATAATGTTCGTAATAGTCTGAACTATGTTTTTATATAAAGAAAATTTTGAAAAGTTTCCCGTAAAAGTTTCAAATTTGGAAAAAACTAAACAGCCTCTTTTGTATGGACTCAAGACCATAGTGTACAAAAACAGGTGTTCGTATAAAAAACTTAGCAACACGTCATGTTTGTTTACATTCATTACCATACCAACTTTAATCAGCATTTATAATCATTTTATTATTATTCAAAACCAAGAACTTTTTGGGGTTAGATTGACCAACTTAAAGCAAACAAAAACCAAAATCAACTAAAAATCCTAACTATATTTTAATTTAATTCAAAAATTGGTTGTTACATATTATAAAAAACAACTGATTT
Source organism: Philaenus spumarius (assembly GCA_018207615.1). Classification (NCBI taxonomy): domain Eukaryota; kingdom Metazoa; phylum Arthropoda; class Insecta; order Hemiptera; family Aphrophoridae; genus Philaenus; species Philaenus spumarius. The sequence goes on along the minus strand of JAGFPH010000231.1, from coordinate 559,631 downwards.
GGATTAAAAACTGAACATAATTTTAGGTTAGACCTACAATAAACCAACACACGTTTATTGGCAACCATTGGGCGAATTTAGAATCAGGTTTTTTACAATTCTTCACAACTATCAGTTTTATTAGCTTAGATAAAAGCAAACAAAAGGTTTAAAAACTATACATCTAAATTTGTGTCGTATATTCTTAAGTGGTATACAAACCATTTTACAATTCGATTACCGGTACTTAAGTCGATGTAATAAAATGGAATATCTACTCTTTAAATTAAACCAAGCAATAGCGAAGCATTGCTGAGTCCACTAGTATACAATACAATTTGTAATGACACACCAAAACGTGTTTTCGGACCATGATCGGAGCTCATTAACACTCGTGACCATAAAAGTAAATGCAATAGCTGATCTCTCTTATGAAAATTCGCTATAACGCGTTTTTTTTTTGTCCATGGAGTAAACTCAAATTAATTCTTTAAATATGCATTAAATAAAAACAACCATTTACAAAATTTTTAATTTGCAGGTGATACGGCAGGAAGTTCCACTCAGTCCGTGAACACCATTCCTGCAGCTGTTCCGTCTTCAACTACTGCAGTCGATATTACAGTAGATTCTACCGCTCCTAGTTCTTCCAATTCGAAAGGTAAGAACTTGCCAAACATTACGTAATTCTAATGCAATGTTCGTTGCAAATTATTTGACATTTTTTCAGACAATTTTAAACTACATTTCTTTATAATGTCATTTGTACTGTGTATTTTATTTATTTATTTTTTATATGAATTTAATAATAATTACAACTAATTTTCGACCTATCAATTAATTTACATTTCATATTAGCATCACAGTGTTTGGAACACCATCCAATGATACACACAAAGTGCATGTGGTTTTCACATTATCGTCCACTAATGTCCAAGGGTTTTGTTCGCTTCAGGCGCCGCACACTGTCTGTGTTATCCATAAACAAAGCATTTCAGGATTCTTGTGTATGATTGCATATGTTTTAATCTCTTCTGAGACAGAATACGTCTTGAGATCACGATTTCGTACAAACTATGGTGCATTAACCGTACTCCGCAGAGCCTTACTTTGAAATGTTTGAATAATTTTAACATTTGTTATCTTAGTTGAAACAAGTCCATAGCTGTATCCCATAAGTCCAAATTGGTTTTAATATTTAATTTATATACAAGAAGTTAATTGTAAAAATCTTTTTTATGCCTGCAAAAAATAATTTTAACACATTTTAAGTAAAATGTGTATCTAGCAATGAATGAGAATCTTATAATGTTCATGAGATATTACGTAGTTTTATGTTTATTTACTTAATTTTCACAACCTTCCGAACGTAATACCTGAATTTGAAAGTCTTCACAGTAATGCATGATCCTTCATCCCTTCAGATATTTACCAGATACTTGTTGCGCTAATTGAAGGTAATATGGTAATTTCATTATTTGTTTCATAATCAAGCTTATTCGTACTTTAAATATGTATGTGAACAGAGAAGGAGCAGAATTCAAGTAAAGCAATCAAATGTATTGTAGGCTAGGAACAAACATAAGTCCAGTAATAACTATTCTGGAAGATATGCATTACAAAGTGAACTTACTATCGTTATCTTATCTAGGAATGTATCATTTACGTTCCTAATATTAACCTTTAAGTTTTAATCTATACGAAAGTCAGTTACATGTTATGTTTGGCTGTACTCTTCATCTAATTTTATTAAAACAAAAACTCAACCTTCAAATATTAAGAAAGATATTATGCCAGACATGACCGGTTTTTAAAACATTTTCCTAATATTAATTCTGATTTAATGATTTATTATTAATTTAGTTTGGAATACTTACTTCAATTAATAATTTGTTAAAATTAAAATTAAATGTATAAAATGTTTAAGACATGGAAAATTAAGTTTAAAACAGTTTTAAAAATAAATCACCCACTACGACAATAATCTTTAACTAACAAAATTAAAAATTCTCCTTTTTTTAGTTCTAAGAGTATTGAACCATTCTTAAAATGTAACGGAAACTCAATACCGGTAGCTATGTTGTTGATTTTTTTTGTGTTTGTAGTAAATCTATTTTGATTAAAGTGGTGTTAAAAATCAAATCTAAAAATATAATTAACAAAATAATATTAAAAAATATTATAAATCAAATATGCATTTACAGTGCGAATTTTCTTAATCGCTTTTCCCCCTTCTGTTTCTTATTAAAAGCTTAAAGATCTATTTACACAAATCCGTGGCGTGTCAGTGCCTTACTGGATCAGTGTTAAACAACATTCTTTTTTCGGATTTAAATAGAGGGTTTCCCAGAGTTCCAACCCGTGTCCGTATCAGAGTTTCAGTATCTCTTTTTAAATTAATTCTCAACGATGTTTTTAAAATGTAATAAACTTGATTTTTGTTTGTTTACAATAGATGACAAACAACTCTTTGAACGTGTCAGGAAATATCCGATTTTATACGATCTATCTAGTCATAAATATATGGATGTTAAATTTTAAAATTAAATCTGATGCAAAACTGGAGAGGAAGTTAAAAATTGTATCTAATATGATATCTGCAAATGAGGAACTATCTAATATTTAACTGTCAATATGATTTTTTAAGTTTAAAAATCATTTTTATGTATTTCACTCATGAAAGATTTAGCTTCATTTCTTTATTTTTAGGTGTTAAGTTTCTTTGTGTTATTGTGTGTGAAAATTACTACCCAACAAGCAGACAGTCCAATCAGCTGTGTTTTGAAATGTAATTAACATAACTATATGTTAAGTATGAAGTTTATTGTGTAGAACTATTTTATAAGTATTTCTTCAAATATTGTTTGCCTATTTTTGTTGCGAAATGAAGCATTTCTTCTTCTACTTCATTCTTGAAAGCCTTAAAATAACTTAGGCCTTCAAACATAAAACTATATTTTAAACTATTACAAACAAGCTATTGGTCTAAATTATTTGTATTTTAATAGAATTATAAAAGTTTGAACTTATGGTTATTTACAAATATAGGCCTTCTGATACTGAACTGTCACGGGCTTGTGTAAATGGACCTAAATTGTCATCATAAACAATTAATTAAATTAATGTTAAACACTGTTCAATCAACATGTTTAAATACAGTTTTAATAACTTGCCTAGCTCCTTAAATAACAAATTATGCTTAAATCAAACAACACAATATAGCTTATTCACTGTAATGTAGGGCTATGTACTGTATAAGGTGTTAAAACAAAAATTACGTTAGTATTAGATTTAAACATTCCGTGGGTGTAATATGTATTTAGTTAATTGACCATCATAGAGTGTAAAATCTTGTATAATGAGGTTAGTTTACTGTTTTATAACAATTAGTAGTCTATGTATGTTATGTTTGTTTCTTTTTTTTTAAATAGATGGGGGAATGCATAATCCACCATTAGGAATCTATTACCCACTAAACCCTAAACTCTTTTTCCATGATCCTGGTCCGGAACTACTTTCGTTTTACACTACACTTATATACCATTATCTTGTGAATCTCTACGGTCTTGTAGGTTTGTCCTCTTCTAGTCCTCTACGCAAGTTTCTTCCTTCTTGCTCAGCAGAGCTGTTATATAATTCTCCAGCCAAACTAGTCGAACATCATCCATGATGTTTCCAGGTGTTATTTTAACAATAACTTCCTCCAGTAGCGTTTTTGGGCCCACCGCGAGCGTTCAAAAAATAAATGCGGCTCGTCATCCTTCTCAGCCCCACACATCCGGAACTCTAGAGTTCTTACTTTCCATATTTTACACAATATCTTCTTAAAAAACCGTGTTCTGTAAGAAATTGCATGGTAAAAGTCTACTTCGTGTTTTCTCTGCAGCCAAGGTGCTAGCAATTCTCAAGGCGCTCCTGCGCTGTACAGCCAATAACTTTGTTCTGTATAACGTTTGGTTCTATTGAAACATATTACCGAGGAGGCATATATTCTCTAATAATGTTTACGTGGGCTACATTTCCCAACTTTCCATAAACTGTTCAAAGCATTCAGTCCGGTGGAAATCTTTAAATTTTTCTTGTTTTCCTAAACGTTGAATTATCTACACAATAGAATCGTAATGTTTTAATGTTTCAAACATAAATTTAAAATATCCTTAAATAGTTATTGAAATATCAAATTATTTATAAACCAAACTATAAATAAATAATACCATTTATATTATGCAATTACGATAAAACTCCACGCACAACAACTGTAACAAGTAAGTGCTCGTATTTATAAATTGTTGTGTACCAGCGTAATTTTGAATCAGTAATTACTGAAAAAGAATGTGTAGCTAATTGCTTAAAAATATGGGTAAAATTGTACAAAATAGTAATAATAGAGTAATTAATAGATGACAATTAATCTATTCTGTGGTCTCGTCTGCATGATGTAGTGGGGAATTTCTACTTTGTATTCACGTTTACATTTAGTGTTGGCTCAAAATAATTGTACCTACTTACTATTATGTTAATGTTTAATTAAAATAATTAATTGTTATATTCCTTTGTAAAACACTATAATCGTTTTGGGGTTGGGATTCAGGAAAGAAATCAAAAAGTCGACAGAATCAAGAACAAATCGAAAACAAATCAAAATCCATGCAGGAAGTTCAAGACAGCGAGACATCAAAGACTAACGCAACAGAAACCGAAGCGAATTACAAACTCTCGGGAATGTCTTCGAGTAAAGCTCGTCGGTTGAGAAAAGCAAGACTTAATAATAAGAAGAAAAGTGATCAAGATATACTTCCAGAAGAACTGAAAAAGGTAAAGGCGCAAGACAGTGATACATTGGTTAACGGTGCGCAGTTAACTAAAGAAGAATTTAGTGAACAGATTGGTAGTGCGACGGAAGACTTGGTAGAAATTTTGGTGGTGATCGATTCCGAAGATATTCAGAAATTAGATTTAGGAACGGTTGAAACTTTAACAGAATTACCTGATTTAGTGAAGGACGAATGCAAGGCGGTTAATGAACTTTTAGACAAGTCAGCAGAAAAGAGACTTATTAGCACTGGTAATATTACATCTCCAGTAAAGAATAAGAATATACAGAATAAGTTTGAAAATGAATCTGAAGTAACAAAAAGTAATAATAGTTTAACTAGAGGTGATTTAAACAGTGCTACCGAATTAACGAATAACAAAAGTGTAGGTTCGCAATCAAAAGTTGAATATTTTTCAGGAAATGATTTGAATGACAATCCAGCTACTATTAGTTTACCTCAGACGAATTCCAAAGATTTCACAGAACCTGAAGACTGTAAGAGTGTACAAACTATTAAAACTGTCGAACCTGAAATAAATACACATAATTCGAAAGTTTGTATCAAGGAATCAGTGTTACCAGAGAAGGAAGACATAATTTTACTCGAAAATACTACAACTTTAGTTGAATCAAAAACTGAAAACATTACGGCGAAAATAGCCAGTGCGAAAGACTGCGTGTTGTGTAAAGAAAAGCGTGCTTCTAGTGATGGAAAGAAAGTTGCTTTTACAATTAGTGATACAGTTTCTGAAAAGACGAGTTCATCGATGTCTGTCAGTAGTGATCTGTCACAAGAACAAGACAGTTGTAATAAAAAATTAACTTGTAAAATGGGCGTACTTCCGAAACAACAATGTGTATCCCAGTCAGTCATGGTCAAAACGACTGTAACTTCAGAAGAAACAACAAATAAGACAAACGAAGTGGTTATGCGAAACAGTCCAGTCTGTGTCTTTGTTCATCCTCCGGATAACCTTGCAGATATAACAGATGCCCCAAGATTGAGCTGGGACAGCGTTTCCGACATTGAATCAACAAGTTCGCATACTCAATTCTCATCATCTGATGACGAAATACATTCTGACATGTTGGTATTTTTCCCTTCGAATGAAATCTCTTCGTCAAAGATTGTTGTAGACTATGCAACCGAAGCACAGCTTGACGAGTATGACTTGTGTGTACAAGATTTACGCGATCCGTTGATAGCACCCGAAGAAGAGAAACAGTTGCGACAGTTTCTGAAAACTTTGGAGCTCACGAAACCAGAAGAATTTGACGATTCATCTTCGAGTAAATCTCACGAAGAGTCGAGCGTAACGTCCGGTTCAGAAACCGATTCAGAAGTTGTCGTCTACAAACACATCAGAAGTAGAAGCATTCCGGAAACGTGTTATATACCGGCTGATAGAAGAAGGCATTTAGAAGTTATTACTGAAGAAACCAGTGATCCTAGTGACACTGAACGTATAACGGACTTAAACAGACCCTGGGAAAATTCGGCAATTATTAGACACAATAATGAAATTCACGGTATACCGAACGATTGGTTCGGGTCGGATGAAGACTTTATAGAAACATCTGATGAAGACGGTATCGATACTTCGTGGGGAAACGGAACGAAGTTAGAGGATGTCGAAGGAGTGGAAGTGGTGTATTTAGGGGAAAATAGTGAAGAGGACGAAGAAATAATGTTCCGTACCTTTAAGGAATCGCTTAGTAAAAGGAACAATAGCTTAGCGCAACCGGAACTTGTAGTAGTTCATGAAGTTGACCTGAATGACGCGAGAAACACAGTTGAAGTCTGTAAAGTAGAGGATCATAATGAAAATGAAGAAAAGAAAAATAAAGTTCAAGAAATTATTGATATTTTAAATCATACTTATGAAATCAATAGAGATTCATTCGAAAAATGTATCCCAAAAGAGGGAGATTTAAAGAAAACCGCAGCACAACAGGTAGAATATGAAAAAGATAAAGACGAGGAAATGATTCTAAAAGATTCCGAACCGCGAATAAATGAATCGTTTGACAGTAATTCATTATCCATATTATGCTCATTTGACGATCATAAGTACAAGGAGAACAGAATAAAGGAAGATAATGCCACTGATATCTGTCGAGATGAGTGTCCGGAACCCCAAGAAAAATTTGACGCAACCACACCACCTCCTACACTGTCACGACAAGGTTCATCAAGTAGTGGTACCGGTTCACAAAGTACTGCAAAATATTACCCTGGACAATCACCAATGTCTTCAGAATCAGAAGATAAAACAGAAAATGACGGCAATGATACCTTGTTTAGTAGAAAAAAGAAATTTATCCAGAACCCGAAGACCTTAAAGAGGCTTGCTGAAAATGCTGTTGTTTCACTTCCTAATGGCAGTTACTTTTTAGAACAAATAGGATTCTACTCTCAAGACAAACCATTCCAGGTGAATCACGAAGGCTATAAATTGGCACACTTGCCACCTTCAGGAGTATCAACACGACGATCTTCTTCTAATCAAGAACTTGAAAACATTACCTCCCAGTCTTTTCCCGTGAAAAATTCTCCATTTAATTCACCTCCCGGAAGCGTAGTCATGCTATCTTCACCTCCTAGTTCATGTTTACCTTCATCTCCTCCAGTTCTTGAAGACGACCAATGGGTAGGCATGCCCACATCTGTTGATCCTCGGCTTTTAGTATGCCTGTCACCTTCACAATCAAAAACCAAAGCAATGCCAACACCGAAAGAAGCGTCAGGACTATTAGACCTGCATAAAAAGTTTATGGAGAGACGCGGTTATCATGAACAATTTAAAAGAAATTCCTTCTCACCTAAAAGTGAAAAAAGTTCTACGCCGGATTTCACAAATTCACCAGATTTACTAAGGTTGGATTCTCTTGATTCTGATAAAAGTGGTTTTTATACGCCTGAGTTATTAACGGAAGCCGCTAGTCTGTTGGCTTTAAAACAATACCGACAGAGCAGGTTCAAACAAGATAACAGCTGTTTAGAATTAAACGTAGAAACACCAAAGCAGTATGAATCAGAAGTAGAAACCCGTGGTGGAATCACGTCCTGCGAATCTGATCTAGAAGGTGAAGAACAATGGAGAGAATTAGAGGCTATACGATGCGGGGAAATTACAAACAACTCCAAACAATATATTTTTAAACCAAGTGCAACAATAAGTATGACGTACAATAAGAATTCAGTTCCTCATTCACAATATAATTTAGAAAGAACCGCAAAATTTGTTAAAACCTTAAATGACACAGAAAAATACCAACAGGAAAACGTTTACACGGATAATGCGTTTGACAAAAATATTATTAATAATGTAGAAATACAAGAAAGTGATGAAACAAAATTTGAATATTATAGAACCAATCCGAACGATATAAATGTTAATGTCATTAAAGAAGAAGGTATAGGTACCGATATGACGTCACCAAGCACAGAAATAAACTTACATTGCGATGATCCCGATGTTAATAGATCAACGGGTAGTAGTACTTCAAGACTGTTGGCCATCATCCAAAGTACTGACGCGCCGAGTTTCTCGGGCTTCGACGACTTGCGTAATAACACAGTCCCGTTGGAAATGAACTGCGTTGAAAATAGTGCGGGCAAATTGCAGAATTTCGAACAGAATCGTAAGTTTATCGGTAATCACTTCATTTCTAGTTGGCTGACCATGAGCCAAAATGTAGGCACTAACCCGAAGATGAATTTTAAAAACGTGAATGAAAATCGGAGTGTAACAAACGATGAAAACGCGTTTTCTTTTACAGAATCCGATTTTTTTGGTAAGGGTAGTGAAGATTTTAATCCGAACAACGCGTACCTGAGACAGTTCGAAGCAGATAAGTACAAGATATCCAAACAAGGGGATATTGCTGTGATGAATTTGGATTATAGTGATAACCAAAAAGTAGGCGCCCGACGCGATAGGCCGAAATCGTTACCTCCGCTCCGTACGCCAACGCCGACAGGAGGAGAACTCTTCAGACAGAAAATGTATCAAGAGTACATGGACAAAGTGGCCGAGAGATCGGAGAGACGTCAACAAAAAGTTATTAAAATATCCGACAGACCTGCGTCGATGTATTCTAAAGTAGACGATAGTGAAAATATAGGCCTAACGTTTGTAGACACACATAAATTGGAAAACGAATTCATGGGACGAGTTAAAGAAAGAATGAACAAATTAGGAATTCCGATTGATGACGACGATGACCGAACAGATGAACACCAACAGAAAGAACAAGTACATTTTCCTGAAGATGTTCACGTCTGTGTGGGCGATAAAGAAGCGGACGTTTCCAATCTCCCGAAACATTTGCAAGAGTTTCTAGAACTGACTCTAGCGCCTCCGACGGAAAATCACGAAACTACTACCGGTGAGTTATTGTTTTGTTTTGAACCTGGGTGAACCTATTGTTTAATAATACCAGTGACGTCATCCACTAACAGTTTGTGCTTGTGTTGAATAAACGAAGTTAATAAAATACTTCAAGTGTTGGCTTTAACAAATCTAGTTAGTGTGCGTGCGCAATAACACAATTAATACAATTTTCAAAACAAATATGTGCTTGAAACACGTTCAGAGAAACTAGTGTTTTAGATTTTAGAAACTCTTTTTGTGAACAGTAAAAATGTTACTTTTATTTTCTCATTTTAAGAAATTGTGAATAAAACAATTTTTTTTTTTATACTATAAAATATTATTTATATTTGTTTTAGTTACAGTGGTACATTACATTAATTTTATATTGATAGTTTTACATGCATTAGGAAATAATTATTACAAAAATGATTTGTTGCCCTAAAAAAATAATACATGCAACAAACTAATACAGGATGTCCCACAAGGAAAGGTAACAATTTTAGGAGGCGGTTCTACTATTAAATATAAGAAAAAAGTTCCAATAAACTTAGATCAGGAAATTCTTAGTTTTCGAATTATCAACTTGTTTTTAAACTTAATATCTTTGGAAATAGAAAATATAGTGAACTGAAATTTGGTGTACATATTTGTTCTGTAACTTTTTATATTTGTATCAAAAACCAGAACGTTATTTTACATGATTTAAACATGGTGGCCATTTAAAATTTTAACAAAAAAGTTAATATTTTAATAAAATACATAAAGATTTTTTTTCCTGTAGTTCAAAATATATTTATCGACTAAAAACTCAAAACTTAATTTCTTGGTATTGCCTATAACATTACATAAACATCAATAATAGTACAGAAAGAAATTATTTTTTGAGTTTTTAGTCGGTTATCTTTTAAGCTATGGGAAAAATAAAAAATCGTTTTATTTGTTATTAAAAAGTTTTATATTTTGTTTCCTAAATAATTTGTTTGTTAAGTTAGCGGTTCTAGAGATATTTGACATTCCACATTTTAAATGGCCGCCATTTATAAAGTATATTAAATAACGTTCTGGTTTTTCGTTCAAGGGTAAAAGGTTACGTAACAAATAGGTCCACCAAATTTGAGGTCAATATTCTTTTCTATTTCCAAAGATATTAAGTAATTAGTAAAAAACAAAATTATGGATATTTCAAAAACTAAGTATTTCTTATGTTTTCTGGAATTTTTTTCTTATTTTTAGTAGTAGAATCGCCTCCTAAAATCTTCATCTTTCCTCGTGAGGCACTGTGTATAATAAATGCTTAAAAGTTTTCCAAATTCTTTTACTTTCAGTTGTTTTTAATATGACATTTAACGTACATACAAGTTTTTGCATGGAGTGCTTTTGATGTAATTTTGTGTTTAGTCTACATTTTTTTAAATGTTGTTCGTTTCAGTATATTTTGTTGGTTTAAATATTTAACTGATGTATTATTTTTGTATTAATTGGACTAATTAATAAGGTTTAAACAATTCATAATAGAATAACCTTAGTCTCTTGGAACAAGTGTTACTCCCAAAATAAGTTGAAGAGAAAAGGAGTGCTACAGGTTTCCTAAAACCATTCATCTATATGATTCTTTTTCAGGCGATGATGATTGATTTTCACTTTTGTAAGTCAATAAATTCAACAGTGCGCAGTTCAATAACTCAAACTTCCAGACTTAAATCTCCATAGTTTAGACGTCAAAAGTTGTAAAGCAAAGTCAGTAAAAATTATATTTAGAAATTGGTGGAAGAAAATCGTGATTATAAAATATGTTTGAAACGCTAGTTACAAGATACAGTTATTTATGTATTAAGGGAGGAAAGTATCACTTTGTACCCTTAAAATTAAACAATAATTAAAATGGAATAGCTACCAATATAAAATAAATTGCATTAACATTAAACACGCGTATGTTCCATACACGCTCTACTTTGATCATAAGAATCTTATTTTATTTGAAAATAATTTTTCAGTACTCTCACTAAATTGTTAAAAAAATTATCTAAGTATATGTATATCTACTAAAATCAAGCAATCGCGAAGCATTGATGGGTCCATTAGTATTTTATAAATACGAGTTTATTTATGGCAAATATCACAGCTTTACCTTTACGAACAGGGCCGGATTTCCCAATAGGCCCGGTAGGCCCGGGCCTATGGGCGCAAGCTCCCAGGGGGCGCAGTGCAGAGAGAAAAAAATATTTTAAAAAATATCTAGAAAAAAAATAAATAGCCATAACTTAACATATTTTTTGAATTGATTACAAAAAAAAATCATTCTGATTTTGAAGTTCATTGAAACAAATAATTGTTGGGAATGCTCTGCGTGTTGGATCGTTTCGTTTCAGTCCCACAAACGTGAGCTTACTATTTAATACATAAAATTACTAAAAGTGTTTTAAGGCAGCATTTTGTTAAGCCCAGAACCCAGTAAATTACTCAAAAAAACTTGCAATGATAAAATTGCATCGTGGAGTGGTGTTTAAGCAATTGACATATAGGCCTGATATAAATTTTTAATAAAGGTTTTTGGGGAAGTAACTTTAACCAGACTAGGGGGCGGAAAAAATTATTGGGCCTAGGGGCGCCAAAATGCTAAATCCGGCCCTGTTTACGAAATAGATAAAACACATTTTTAGTAGCATGGATTTGTATAATCCCAAAATACCATACATTTTATTTCTGAAAGTTGTTTTTTTGTTGTGACAACGCCATATCTTCATCGAAATTATTGATTCAAACATTATTTGAAAGCATATGTTTCCCCGCTATGAGGCAAAATAGACAAATAGCTTAAAATTAATGTTTTCCTTAAACAAATTGATTAAAAAACTGTCATATGAAAGTTCATACGATTCCTAATGAAAGGCGGCATCTATTAACACTCTGTTTAACTAACATGACAGGACAGCTGTTAGATTGTTTACATTTTATATGCGAGTGCAATCTATCGCGCAAATCAATCAAATTCAATCAACTCAACCGTTATAAAACTGTTATTTATAAACTAACGTAAATAAATAAACGTAATTAACTCACTTAAATCAACGTAAGTACTCCTTGATATTCGCACGGGTCTAGTTTAGTTATATTCGTCGATTATCGCGATTGTTGTTAATATTTCAAAGTAATTAATTTCGCGTCGCTCTTTAAAGTAGGCCTTGTAAACATAACAAACAAAACAGACCTTCGAAGAAGGCTGCATAATGTCATAAAATCTATAAATAACCCCAACAGTAGGATCTATCCTGGGAAACGTTTGTTTGCAGTCAACAAACATTGTAAACACGAGGTTAAAATTAAACTTGTTCAAACTAACCAGGCGTTTGTCAGTTAGTGGAGATTCAGCAAAAGTAATTGTTGTTAAGTACACCCTGCATAACGATACGAAGACATAGTATTTCAATGATAAAGTTTTTAAGAACATGAAAATGAATTGTATGCAATTAATTGTAAAAATTATTATCAGTGATAAAAGTACTTAGGGTGAGCTACTGGGCAAAATTTCTTATGTATTCACAAATTGCAATACGTCTGTAGTTTCTGCATTTCGTATTGCAAGAAACACAAGTTTATTATTTTTGGGATTAAAAAACAAGCAGATAAAAACTCAAAAACAAGTATAAGTACTAAGATATATATTTTACACGGATACAGTGTATTCTTATCTTCTAAAGCGAGAGATAATTGTCTGTCTGCTAAATGGATCTGGAATCTCCGTCTAAGGATTTTTGATTTTTTGATTTTATATGGGGCTTTTGGCCACGAGAAATCGATTGGAAATGGTCACCAGTCTGGGAAAATTCGTTTTCTACGTCTTTTTATTAAATTAAAAAGTGAAATTTGTCCATTTTAAACAATACAAAGCACAGTTGATGCAAATGTTTTCAATGTCATTACAATAATCATCTGTTTTCTTTTAAACGAAGCACAGCTGATGCAAATGTTTTCAATGCCATTATAATAATCATCTGTTTTCTTTTAAACTGTATTTTATTAGAGGTAAGCCTAATGTTGTATCTATTTATAGTTACCATGGCAACGAATAATTCTGCTAAATAAACATACCCTTTATTTAGTTGTTTAATGTTATAGGCCTAACCTAAACGATGTTCACGGAAATTTGCAATAATAGTTATTGACGTGAGTGAACTAGGCCCTAGGCCTAAATCGATATTGAAATATTAAACTTTAATTTAGGCCTGACTTATTTCTGAGGCATAGCTTTGAGATTATGGTTAATCCTTTAAACTGTATTTTTATTACAGGTAAGCCTAATGTTGTATATACCCTTTATTTAGTTGTTTAATGTTATAGGCCTAACCTCAAAACTCAATAATCCAATATTTATTATTGAAATCATAGCCCTGCTTATAATCGAGCTTTAGCTCGGTCTCCTGGTACTATATCTTAAAACTCGGCAGTAGTTCTGAGTTGACTACAGCCCTCCAAGTGGCAGAGCTCTACACTCCTAGCTTTGGGTTTGAGTAGTGCTTCATTCTTCCTCTTGCAAATATAGGACAGTTGCATAAAAAGCCAGTATTAAGTTGCAATACCCTTATTAAATTATACCCTTATGAATATTATTGTAAAATATACACATTTTATCACAGCTCTCACACATATTCAAAACAAACGGTCATACTACAGTATTTGTTTGCAGTATTCTTCCCCGATGAACTTAATGTGATAAACCACCAGCGTGCAGAGTAAGTACTCGAGTAGCAACACAAATTCGGCGCGTAGGTACATGTTCAACAATAAAAAAAGATTTTTTTGCCATGAATAATCCACATTTTTTAAAATCACATTTACTTGAAAGGTAGACCACAGTACTTACAGTTTGAATGTGGTGATATTTTTACATTTGTCATGTTTTATTTTTGAAAAAAAAAATCTAAAACTTTAATTTTGAGCTAAGTCAAAGATTAAATTGAGTTAAAAACAAATTTAAAAAAAAAACTTAAAACAGAACCACATTTGGAATGTCAAAGCCTTTAAAATAAGACATTCAGAATAATTTGGTGATCATTATTACACGAGTAATCTTGCTACGCGTTTGCCACTACTCGTATGGTCTTTGAAATCCAAAATGGCTGTTAGGCCTGTCGAGCCTAAAGTTTAAACTTTTAAATTCAGAAATTATAAAATATACTGGTAAGAGTAAAGATCTATGGAAATTAGAAGTAGGCCTTTGTAAGATGACTTTGAACTGTAAAAATATAAGTTGTTAAAAACATATTTAATTTTCACAGCTTGAGAGAGGCTATAAATTTAATTACCACACCACGGCTAAAAATAGACATTGTTACTCTTTGATATTTTAAATAAACATATTCGTCATCCAATTTGCTTCACACCGTAAATAGGGGTAAACTTGTAAGGGGCCTCTAGTTTGTAGGAGGCCCTGGAGTCTGGGGGTAAAAACCTCTAAAAATTTTAAATGCAAGTACAAAGATTTCAAAAACAAATTCTTCTTTTAAAAAAAACATGCTTTCAGTTGTTTAATTTTATTGGCTAACAAACTCGTCCGACTGAATTATAAAACCAACGTGCGTACCAAATTTTGACTAAATCGATTGTAAAATGCAGTCGGTAGAGGCTACACAAATACAATTTTTAATTGAGACCACTCCCCCCGATCTTAGGTCCCACCATTTGAGCCACTGCAACAGCCCAGGTTTTCTATGGAAATTCGCTAATAATAGCAAGACTAGTGATCATGGAACTGATAAGGTCAGTTTAAAACCATCGACTGAAAGTTCACATCAGGTTCCTAACCTTGCAGATAGTGACGTCAGACTACCAATAGAAGTGACATTAATACGTTCTGCTTCTAAAAATTTTATTTTGTGTGTGTGAATGTATTTATTTATTCACTTAATTTTAATTACTCAGTGTGCATACAAAAAACTAATTTAGACAAATCTAATTTCTTAAAAAACAGTAAGAAAAATGTTTACGAACTCGTAGGCAAAGGTACTTGCATCATGTTAGAGTAATTAAAACATTGAGTAAATGCTTTAATAATTTTTTATTTGAGGCTTTAACTATGTGGAAGTTGAACATAGAAAGAGGTCGTTCATTTTATTAAAAAAACTAATAATAATATTCTTTAACTTAATAGTTGTTGGTATTTTCTTTGGAACTATGGTGTAATATTGATTTCTCTTTGATTTATAAAAATCTTGAATTTTAAAAGTTGCAGAAGATCTAATATTCTTATACACTATCTTGTTAGAAATAATTTTCCTGTCACAATTTTTGGAATTATTACTAAACATTTTACTGTATACAGGGGTGCCATAAGTAAAGTTCCAAATTTCGGGAAGTGGTTCGAAAATCAGGAATACATTTTTTCCAAAAACGCTTCGTTTTCCAGATATCCGCCAAATTGTTTCTTTTACAAAACAATTCATATCTAAAGAACAGTTTGACCGATTGAGTTCAAACTTGGCATGAAATTTAACATAACAACATATTTAAGCGATCATAGCCAATTATACGATTCAAAATGGCGGCTGTTTGAATATTTCAAACCTGAATTACCCAAAAACCGAACTTTTTAACAAACAGTTTTAAGACACCCTTTTTAACACGTTTTTTTAGTTTGGTTTCCGTCATGTCTGTCTGTCCGGGTGGAACTTTGCAATCGAGTTTAAACTAACTT
>JAGFPH010000231.1:521641-536346 GCA_018207615.1 Philaenus spumarius | reverse complement strand
TGGGTTTCCTGTAGAATTTCTACATTTGATTGTACAAATTGATTTACATTTGATTTCTGAGATCATCAATGTCATTTGGTTATGTTTTGTAAGCTCTACCTCTGACATGACCCCATACGAAGTGGTTCAGTGGTGACAAGTATGGTGATCAGGCAGGCTACTCAATAAGTTTACGTCTACCCATCCATCCATTTGGAAGAACACTATCCAAATACTGGCGGTCTTGCCGGCCATAATGAGGAGCTCTGACTTGTTGCAACCAAACTTGTTCAAATTCTTTTAAGGATGCCTGGATAGCTGGAGTTATCTGTTGTTGGGGCATAGCTAAGTACGCCTCAACAGTAAAGATCCGTTCAATGAAGAATGGTCCAATAACTCGTCCTCCCATCATACCTAACCATACGTTGAGTTTTTGAGGATGTTGAGTGTGTTGTTCTCGCATCCAGTAAGGGTTGATACAGTCGACAGACGCCAATTATTCTACAAACTTCCCCTTTAAGCATAAAAGTTTCTGTTGTCAATTTTACTCATCATTTCATCACAAAACTCTACTCTGCAAACAGAATCATCGCGAACGAGGTGAATTTTATATGGTTTGTATTTATTTTGATGTAAAATCTTTCAAACGGAAATCTGAGAAATCTCTAATTGTCTATACACAGAAATGGTAGACACATGTGGATTTACATCAACGGACTACAAAACTTCCATACAATGTACCTTGGTTGTTGCTGACCTTGGACGATTCTTAACAGAGCCCGTTTCTTCAAAATGTTTAATTATTTTTTCAACAGCAGATCTTGACATAGGGCGTCGACCGGGAGTAGAATCACTCCCACTGATAAGACTTAAAAGGGCCAGAACTATACAGACTGATCAGAGTCCACTTGTGGAAAGAAGTTCTCCTAGGATTTTCTATGAATTATAATTCTTTTAACTGTTGTTATTTATTGTAGGTTTGAGATAGATACCTCTAGTTTGCGTTGTTTGATTTCTTTTATAAATACCTTCAAAATGAGGGGTCACACAATACATTTACAAATTTTGAATATGAGGGGCAAAAAAGTAAATTTGTATGCCTTAAAAATATTTTTTGAATTTGGCTTTTCTCTACCCACTCTCTAAACAGATAGAGGGGTGTCTTCACACGTTTAATTGAGGCAGTAATAACGTGCCTTTTAAATTCGTAATTTGTGTTACATTTAAAGTTGTGAAGAAATATTTATAAATATGTTTTGTTTCCAATAACGTTTAGTTTTAGTCGACTTCCTAGCATGTCTTCTATATTTTCATAGCACATTAATTAAAAACTAACAAGTTTAATATGCTAGTGTAGTTTCTGTGTTCTTCTTCTGTACGTGCATTATTTTTATTACTAGCTGTCATACCCGTTTAAGAATTAAAAAAGCCCAATACATCAAAATTATAATTTTTCTCACCTAATATGAACAAATAAAAGTATAAATCAACCTGTGACTAATATTTTGCTGTATCCAATAAAAACACAAAATTACGCATAACATATTGCTAGCACGTCGCGGTCCAGGTTGCATTGTACAGATATTTCAGTGGTAAGATGGTACCGATTATTGTAGTCTAAGAAAACCGCAATAGATGGACAATCGGGCGAACTTTACTATATCTCATTAGCAAAAGTCCATAGGAAAGATGAGCGGTTACAGTGGCCCTTGTGGCGAGACCTAAAGTCGAGAGTAGTTAATGAGTACCGATCATGGTCCTCAGGAAACGTTTTGGGGTGTCATTAAAAATGTTATATATATATATGTTCGCACTCTAACGGCCGCATTTTACATCAGATTTGGTCCAAATTTGGTACTCACGTTGGTTGTCTAAATCGCTCGGACGAGTTCGTCAGCCAAAAATCCAACAACCGGAAGCACGTTTTTTTAACAGGACGTAAAATTTGTTTTGAAATTTTTCGTACTGGAATGATAGATTTTTAGGCTTTTATCTAAAAATATTAACATATGAGATTGTATTCTGTACGGTTTGTTTTTTACACGACCTTATAGCCCGTATGGTTCCCCAAAAATCAGGAAACACGTAAAATGCCATGAAAGTACCATAATCCGAGGCTACGAGCTGGGAAGTGCGAGCGGAACGAAGCAGCGTATGAGCCGAGGCTGGAGGCTGAGCCCATGTTAGCCTGACGGCAATGTTAAAACATCGGTAAAAGTTTCAATCAAATGTGGTATGTAGTTGTAGAGTTATGCCGTATCAAACAAACATACAGTCTTTTCTTTTTATTATTTAAAATAGATTAATTTACAAACTTTGCATGCACTCATTATTTTTAAATATTTAATTTTGAAATTATTATAATTTATTTCTCTTAGTTGTCACGGAATTACTGGAAGTTTATCTAATCGTATCAAACACTTTATTTGGACGGAATAAAGTTTAAACTATAAAACAAAATTAGCACAAAAACCTTGACTTCTGCCGTAAATTGAAGTACAGTACAGACTCTCTGTGATTCGCGTTTCGGAACCGATAACTTTTAGAGATATCTGTTCCAAACGGAAGTCGAAGAAAAACGTTTTGGCGGCGAAATGGAAACGGAAGTGAGGTAATGTAGGCGTGCCCTTCGGAGTGTGAGAGAGAGGCAGCTTTGACGAATAAATAGTTTGTGGAAATGAGACAGACCTATGTTTAGCCAAATTGCGTGAATTTCTTTCATCGCTAACTCCCTAGTGAAGTTAATTGGAGATAAATTGTATATAGTTAGAATATTTATATCGCGTTCTGTTTAAAATGTTGTTTTGCTTACAACTGACAGGTGATGAGTCTAAGAGTTGAATTAATTTGTCAAATTATTTGTTTGTATAAATTTATTATCCGTTTTTTATGTTTATGTACGGTGATTTTTACGGTTCCGTAACTACTTACGTTTCAAGTTTAGTTGGCAATAAGGAGAAACCCATACATTACGGGCGTTCCGCTGCTACTAGTCAGTACAAAAACATAAGCTACCAGCCCTTGCCCTCATTGGATTTTAAAATGAAGGTTTTGGTATTGTACGCACGCAATTCAAGAAGCATGACATTACAACTAAATTGCAGCTAACACTAATATTTTTAACTGAAAGTACTGGTCCTTTGAACTTTTTTTATTATTGTATAGTATGAATTTGTTCTTAAGTCAAAAATTATTTTACTGGCGAATTTCTATAGAAAAACTAAGCTATTATTTTTTTAAATCAAATGTTAACTATCGACAACCAGAATTTTGAAAAATTGCTATTGTTTGCAAAAATAAAAATTAATAAACATGTCCTGGAAAATTGGTTTAACCGTGCGAATGTTAACGGAAGGTTGTCCTTAAAATTAAAATATTATGCTAGTGCAACAATAAATAAACACAACAAAGGATGTAGTGGTGTCAATGAAGTTCTGAACTTTCTCCGAGACTGAGTATCCTTTTTGCAAGTTTCACAGATACACCTCAATATCCATGATCGGTAAACCAGAGAATGCATTATTACTTTTTTTTAATCACTTTCATTGATTCACTTTCACTGTAAAATTTATCAGACGGTATAAATTCCGAATCTTTATCACTGTCATAAAATATATCATTATATTCTGATGGAGGTTCATTTAGGAAAGGATAAATTTCACTACTTTACATTACTCATTACATCTAGGAACTATGTGTCCCACTGTGTAATACTACTCTCTTATGTATGTCGCTCAAAAACAAATACATATTTATGAATGTTTTTAGCAAAGTTTATAATTATTTATAATGATATTATTCTACTTTTTAACAAATACAATAGTTATTGTTGAAAATACAGCGAATACACAACTTTTCAACTACAGATAAATGCACAACCCAGTTTTTAATTTTGCAGGCAGTAGCCTAAGTTTATTTGTTGGGATATATATGTCCCAGTAGTAGCGAACGGGTTTTAAAATGTTGACAGCGATAGAATAGTGATGAAATAGCTGTCCGGTTAATAAATTAACATTATTATCTTAACTGTCCATCTGTCAAGTTTTGATGTGTTGAAACGACAAACAGATTCGTAGAAGTGCCAAATCAATGTCGGAATCTTTATTTACTCCTTTGATTCTCCAAACGCTTTTCTTTTTTCTCTAAAAAGAAGTCTATAAAAGCTATTAATATTTAACTTTGAATTTACGAATAATTTATACTAAAACTATTTTCCGTGCAATCAATTCATTTAAAAAACGAAAAACAAATCTATAATAGTTTTAACTCTACAATAATTACGTTTCCCGAAGATATTAAATTGATAATAACCCAAATTAAATTTGTATGGAACTCTTTATTTCATGTTGCAGGATCGCAGGATATGCAACAAGCAAAACCATTCAGTAGCTTGTAAAGCATAAGCGCAATATTGAAGGCTCTCGTAGGATTTGCTCATTTAACTGTTCTTTCAGCCTTGACTGTCATTCGACTTATTTTTAGATAACTTCTTTTAATAAAGTCATTCATCATTGAAGTGTTTATATGTCCGTCTTTCTGTCCGACAGTTTTCTTGTTGCGTGTTTTTGTTAGTATATCTCGTTTCTTACTGACTATAAAATACCACTAAAGATCGAATTTTAATTAGATAATAAATGTTTAAATTGCAGTCTTGCACAACAGATGTTAAAACAAATACAATTTAATCTATTTTCTGTATTATAATTTATCGCTCATTCGCAAAATTAGGTCAAATAGATAAATCATAAAATATAGTAGGCTATTTAGTGTATTAGGCATAATAATAACAACAAATAATAATATCTACTAGTTATTATAATTCCTAACCATTATAAATCTATACATATAAGCGGCTCTTTCCTGACTGGCATAGAATCAACGAAGAGAAAAAACTACGTAAGATACAAATACTGAAATTTAAAGGTATGGGGCCATAGGCGCTCACTAAGAAAGGATTTAGCAACATTTTTACTTTAATGCGCAAAAAAAAAGAGTGAAAATTCTCATAAAATAGATGTTCGGATCTAAAGCAGCTTAGCAAAACATGTTTATTTACATTAATTACAATAACAACCAACTTAGCAATTTTAGAGTCAGTTTGATATTCTTCAAAACCAACAGCTTTTTACATTAGATCAACAAACTAAAAGAAAACATAAGCAAATATTAACGTAAAATGCTTACTGTATTATAATTTAATTCAAATATCTGTTGATACTTAGTATAAATAAAGCAGCTGATTTGGATAAAAAACTTAACATAATTTTAGGTGAGGGATACAATATGAATCAAAACACGCTTATTTGCAACGAATTTGGCCAATTTAGAATTAGGTCATTATTCTTCACAACTAACAGTTTTTTTTTTTTAGATTAGGTAGATGCAAACAAAAGGCTTACTGCATTATAAGTGAACATTTGGTGTTTTATTTATATTGTTTCCTCTAGTTGGTAATATCAAAATTAGTTTGAAATGTTGATTATAGATTATTTATATATTAATAATGAAATTACAACGCATGCCGCAATTCGAATTATTGGGGATGGTCGGTCTATTTCTATTCATGGCTATTTACATTAGCTATGTATAGGTCACAGCTCAATTGTCATTTCCGTGATAATATCAGAATATACAATAATCTGTTTACATTTTTTTTGCCATCGGATGCCGCCGGGTTTGGTGAGGGAAGCGATCAGGGGCGGATCCCCTAGTAGCATATAGGCAAACAAGTTGAAACAAAATGTTGACTTTTATATTTTACAAAATCATTGTCTGAATAAAACGTCTTAGCATATTATTGTATAAAAGAAAGCAAACCTGTTTAACCGTAGGATAAATTTGAGAATTTACGTGGATGAGTTTTCGTACGTTTTTCAAAACTACGCTACAAGTTCATATTTTTTTAAAATACTTCCAAGACTACCTCGGTAATTGGCAAACTATATAATTATATCTTTTATTCTCCAATAACTACCCAGCCTACAGTTATTTCCAAAATTAATAATTATGTTAGTTTGAAAACTAAAAATCTTCAAATAAAAATGTTTTCTCTTTTATAGCAAATTAACTTTTAAAGATTGTACACATACTTTTCAAGACATAAAATAAAATTTACAAAGCTAAAAAATTTAAGATTGATTTTTCAAACTGCGTAAGGAAATTAACCACCTTTTGATTTAATTTACTTTTTTTTTCTCTTAACCGGTTTCGTCTTTGTTCGTGCGCATTTTGTGATATCGAAAAATGTTTGTTTTCTCATAAGATAACGCATTTTTCTGACACATTTCGGATTGAAAGAAAATATAAAATAGACGTTTTTCCTAATAATGTAATTAATCCATAAAACAGTACCATTTCATTTTTAATTCAGACTCCCTCTTCCAAAATTGAACGTAATTGACGAACATTAATTAGTACAATACTATTTCGAAACACACCTAGCCATAGTTTTTGAATCTTGTGTGACCGCGGCCACCCCCACTACGTCTCTGCTCTATTTTTGAATCCCCCTTCCACTCTCCATCCTCGGGATTCACAGACTGCCTGCTTTAGTCGATTATATGCAAGACTCTATAACAGTGATTTCAGTGGTGTTTTTATGGCGTACTATGTGTCGTGACATGTTTTCCGAGTAAATAGCTTGTTTAGTTTAGCCGAAAACTTACACTCGAAATCCGCGTCGCTTGATTTAGATTCCGTTAGTGTAAGCGGGTTTATTTTTAATTTTGGAAAACCTTGTTATTTCTAAATTCTATTTACTAATAGGCCTACTAAATACTGTACACACCTCAGATCTACTTTTTACGTTTATTAGCGAATTTTTATAGGAAAGATGAGCTATTTCAGTGACCCTTAAGGTGAGACTTAAGGTAAATGAGCACCGATCATGGTCTCCAGGACACGTTTTGCGGCGTCATTAAAAATTATATATATATGTTTTCGCACTCTAACGGCCGCATTTTAAATCCGATGTAGACCAAATTTGGTACACACGTTGGTTTTCTGAGTAATGTGTAATAAGTGGTTTGGTCAACCCGGCATCCTATACCAACCCAGTAAACATCAATATTGTATGCTGTTATTATCTTTAACTTAACTACTATCCTTCATCCGATTGTTTTGACAGTTACACCATCCGATAGGGAATCAAAAAGGCACCATAAAGGTATCTTGAAATTTTTTGTTAAAATGTACGGTTTTTGAATAATTTAGGTTTGAAATATTCAAACAGCCGCCATTTTGAAACGCATGATTGATAGTGCATATAATTTTCTTAGGTAATGCATTGTTAGGTTAAACTGAATGAAAAGTTTGAACACACTCGGTCAAACATTTCTCTAGATATTAAATATTTTGTAAAAAGAACAAAATGGCGGATACGTGGAAACGAAGCTTTTCCGGACCTATGTTCAGATGAATTGTTATCCGTTCTGCCTGAAACACCATGAACAAGTTTTTAATGACACCCGAAAACGTGTTCTGGGGACCATGTTGGTGCTCAATTATACTCGCGATCTTAGATCTCACCACAAGGGTTATTGCAATAGCTCATCTTTCCAACGTAAATTCACTAACAGTAATATCAACTCTTCAATACAATACCAAACTGTTTATAAGAAACTGTGAACACACTATTATATGTTTCAATCCAATACACTAGTACTGCTGATTAAATCAGCTGCCTTCTTTACTCAGTTTGGTTGCCATAGCAACAATAACAAAATAATTCTCACCGCGCTGCTCGTGATGTAATTGAAATTTAACATAATTAAAATCAGATGTATCACAGTATTTTTTAAATATGTCTTACTACTCGAGGATTGCTATTTCTAAATTTAATGTATGTTTATGTTTTAAATTAAGAATTTTTTTTATTTTACCGTCATAGCTTAAAAAAAGCTGAACAGTTAGTTTTCACATTTTAAAAGTTAAATGTAAATAGTTGTGTAACTGTGGACTGAAAATGCCAGTGCCGGGCTCGCCAAAGTTTTCTCCGACCAAATTTAAACCATCCACATCCAGAGCAGGTAAATAAGATTTTGTGTTTAGCATTGCTGATTAATTGTGTTTTCATTTACTACTAGATTTTAGTTAACAGTTTTTCTCAATATTTACTAGCATACTAGACAAAAATGTTAAATTATTTTCGAACATTTTGATCGAAGGTGTGTTCTTTAACAGAAGAAACATGTATAGGCTAAACATAGTAAAACAAATACCAACACTATGGAATTAAAAAATATATACAAGGTGGTTCAGAATGAAATGGACAAACTTTCTGGACGTGTTCTACTAGTGGAAGTAAAGAACAAAGTTCATATAAACATAGCTTCGAAAGTGCTTCGTTTCCAGTTATTCGCCATTTTTTCTTTTACAAAATACTTAATATCTTTGGATGTAAGTAAAACATTGTCATTAAAACATTAAATGTTTTTTATTAAATTTTAGTTTCTTGAAATTGTTTTGTGGAGTTAGCGGTTTTCCAGTTATATTACAATACAAATTTTAAACGGCTACCATTTTGAAAATATTACGAAAACGTTTTGTTTTTGTTTTTTTACATGGGTAAAAGATACCAGACATGTATCGAAAATTTGCGTTCAATATATTTCCTACATCCAAAGATATAAAGTATTTTGTAAAACAAAAATGGTGGATAGCTGGAAAACGAAGCATTTCCGAATCTATGTTTATATAATAAGTTTTCTATGTTTCTTCCTGAATTACCATGCATATATATATATATATATATAAATACAACCTGCGTATGTTTGTGCTCGCAAAACTCGAAAACTATTCGACCGATTTAACTAAAGATTTCACATTTTATCCATATTAATGTCAGGAGTGTTGATACATTACAGTCTAAGAGGTTGAAATGAGATTGCTAACACTATATAATAAATATAAATTGAACTAACTTCCAAAAAGGTATAAAGCTAAAATTGTGAAATAGTATTCTTAAGTTATATATACAAAACAAATTTGCAAATCGATTACTTACAAAGAAAATTTGCGTTCAATACATTTCCTACAACTACGTATACTAAGTATTTTGTAAAAAAAATGGTGGATAGCTGGAAAACTAAGCATTTCCGAAATTATGTTTATATTTACTTTTTGGAACGAAGTTCCTTAAACGCGGGTTGTGGTTTTACAAATAGAAAATGTAATGCGTAACGAAAAAAAGTGTTATTAATTGGTTGCTATGGCAATGGCAAATATAAAATACGAGTAACGAAAAAAAGCGTTACCAAATTAGTTGCTATAGCAATAAATGTAAATACATTCAAGAAACGTGTGTTTTGGTTCATCAATTTAAATTAAGAGACGATCGGTTCCGTCCGGCTTAGTTCAGATATTATCGCCAAGCACTGAAATTTTGGGTTAGGCCTAGAAAATAATTTTAAGTCTATGCCTAACCTAAAATTATTGTACGTATGTATGTTGCCGTTAAGACAGGTAAAACAAATTAAACATACACACAATAATTTTAGGTTTGGTCTAGACGGATGAACTAACATATTATGTTTATTGAATGTATTTACAATGAATGGACATTTAACTGTGTTTACCATCTTAGCTTTGATGTTATAATTAAATCTACACCTTTATTATAATAACATTAAACGTATGGAAACAGTAAATATTTGTATAAAAAACAAACTAGTAATAAACGGCAATTGAAAGATTAAAATTACGTGTGTATGTTTATGTTGCCTTTAAGGCTGGTAAAAGAATTGAAGAAAAGGCTTGATGAACTTCGTTCCTGAAGGTGGTCCCACGACCGCACACATTAACTTTTTTCTTTATTTTCACTAGTAGAACACGTCCTGAAGTTTCTCCGTTTTTTCCTGAATCACCCTGTATATAATCAACTAAAATTGCTTTGGGAAGGATAATCCTTAACTTTTGTTTGGTAACTAATAATATATTCATCAAATTTTATTCATGGATTTCCAAATTATGTACCTATTTATTCTGACGCAAATTAAATAACATAATAATGCTAAAACTCAATAAATTTCTAATTTATAACTTTTACACAACTATATATCTACAGTAAATAAATATTGAGTTTGGCTTGTTAGACACAATCGAATAAAACTTGAAGAGAGACTATTCAAATAATTCCATAACGCAGGTTAACCGCTGACGTGAATTGAGCACATTTCCAAAATTAGTTTTATAAATTATATGGTCTTATCTAACTACCTGAACGGTAGCTTTTGAACTCTATAACGCTGAACATTAGTAGAATTTGTTTTCACCTCCGCCTGCAGCCCCAGCTCACGCGTTGCTTCGTTCCGCTCGCAGTGGAATAACTAGCTTTGCTAGTTTTCACCTCGTTCTTGCGGACTCTTAGCGAGTTTGCAACTTCACCTTGCTCTCTCGGATTAAGGACTGCACTTTGCGAGTTTGCACCTCGATTTTGCGGACTCGGATTATGGACTGCTCTTAGCGAGTTTGCAACTTCACCTTGCTCTCTCGGATTAAGGACTGCACTTTGCGAGTTTGCACCTCGATTTTGCGGACTCGGATCATGGATGGGTTCTAATCATACTAAGTGTGTGAGACCAGGACGGAACAGTTCCTTACAATTTCTGCATTGGAACCTTTTGTATTTACAAATATTTCCTAAATCGTATATATTTACATATGTGTAATCATCGTTGTAAAAGTGCAGCCATCTAAATTAGCTGATGCCGAGAGAGAACGCACAAGAAAATGACTCAAATTCGTCACTTTTGACAGATTTGTTTTGAGAAGTAGATAATGACGGCATTGGATTCCTCCAGTGTCTAACACTGCCTTCAAATCATTCATCACGCTTATATATATATATATATATATATTTTACATATATATATCTGTATACAAATACAACTAATCAATGACTATCTAGCAATATTTTTCTAACATAGTAGGCTGTGTGGTGAAAATACGTCCAGTGTCGCACTTCACAATACAATATACACTCTGAGCATGTGTAGTTCTTATATAATTTACACTAAGTCATTTGGTTTCGCTCTTTTCAACCTCCGCACTAGTGGTACGTTGCTGAGATAATGTGCTACCTCGACATGCTGGCCATGGAGTCTGCTTGCATGTTTTCTAGCAAACCTTCAGCTACTAATGGCACCTTCAATTTCCGATAGATATCTACATTGCGGATATACCATGGGGCTCGAATAATACTGCGAATCACTTTGTTTTGCAATGTCTGTATTACTTGGATGTTACTTTTTTTCGCGCATCCCCACAATTGAATGCCATATGTCCACAACGGTTTTAATACTTGCTTATACAGCTGCAGTTTATTATGCACGGACAATTCGGAGTTCCTTCCAAGAAGCCAGTGCATTTGTCTGTACTTTAGTCCAAGTTGTTCACGTTTCTTTTTCACATGTGCCTTCCAACGAAGTTTTCATCCAGGGTCATCCCTAGGTACTTTGCCTCATTAGCATGTGGAACAATTTGTTTATTAATTATCATTGATTATTACACATAGTGCTTATTCGTAAAGACGTAAAGAAATATGATTTTTTTTCATAAACCCTTACAATTGGACAGTTAGTTGTTAACCAATGAGAAAACTTATTTTGCAATGGATATATTTGTATAAATGATATTTATATTGTTTTGAAGAGAAAACTGTGAAGTTCCTTTTAGTGTTTCGTTAAATTGATTTAGATTTCATAATATGTTGATACGTTCTGAGACGATCTCAGATTTCGGTACACCGTTGTCCAAGAAGTGGTGTTGTATGTAGTAGGTACATACTGGTTTTCTAAACAAAATTTGAAATTGATATATATATTACAACGGACAAAACTCGTTGTAGGTCTTGAGTTTAAATTTGCAATTAATTTTGTAAATTTGACTAATAAGGACTTGCAGTGAGTTAAAGCCAGATGTAGGTCACGAGATCAGCATGTATACGCGGGCGGTCTGTTATCGGGTAGAATTAAACTTTTGGACCCTGCCTGTCTGAAAAGGATTGGGAACTTATAAAAATTACTTAAAAGATTCCTACGGGAAGCCAAAATCCAAGATTTGAATAAAAAATAAAAATCTTCGGGAAATGCATTACGCTAACGGCGGGTGTATTTACTGCAAGGTTAGATATTAAAAAAACATAAAGTTACGTAAGATACGAGCTTTCAAAGAATGAGAAAATTTTCAAAATTCCTCTAATTTAAGAAAGAAAAGGTTTTTTAGGCTTTTCTTAAAAAGGCCTAAAATAAAGGTGAAATAAGTTTTAGCGAAATTTTGTCATATAAAAAAGTTAATGGTAATTCATAAAGTTTAAAGGATAAAAAAGTAGGTTAAAAATAAAGTTTTTTAAATTCTAACTAAAACAAGTTTTAGTGTTGATAAATGTAATTCATAATGTAAAAGAAAAACTAGAAAATTTATAAAAGGAAAAAGGTGATAGAATTTGCACCTTTACAGCTAATTAAAAATTTAAACTCAAACTTTTAACAATTCAAAATAGTAAATAGTATGCAAATGAAGTAGTTATGTAAAAATAATCCAGTATTTGAAATATGTTTCGGGAGTAAAGTAAAACCCTAGTTTGTGAAAAATCGTTGAAGTCCCTAACCTCACAGCAAGACAACCAGAAGCAGAAATGAGATGAAAATCCGGCTAGTGAATGGAAACCAATGGACAAGAAAAGTGGAAAAAGAAAAACCGAAAGAAGTGTAAAATTAAGACTTTTCCGGGAAAAATCGCCGCGGAAAAACGGGCGCGGGTCGTGTACGCGAACCAGGAGTCGTACGAACGTCACTCGAGTTCGTGTGGAAAGGTAACAACGAGCTGAGGAAAATGATGTCAGTTTCAGGAAAATCGGATAAACCCTGGAAGAGTTACATGGAAAAAGGATTTCCATAGCACAAAACTGAGGGAAGCCAGATAAGAACGCAAGACAGTAGAGGGGAGGTCCAAAGACAAGACCGATGGAAGGAGAACAGGGTGACCAAGTTACGAAAAGGGGCGTACTCAAAGAAACAATAGAAACTTAATTAAAACAAAGGCTAAATCATGTTACAAAGTTATGAAAAAATTATAATAAAATTCAGGATGAAAAGTTACGTAGAATAGTAGTTTGAAATTGGCGAAAAAATGGATTTTAAAGCATTATGGAAATACAGTGGTAGAAAGCTTAGGTTGGCAATGAAATAGTGCCGAAAAACCTTATATAAACGATTGCTCGGGGAAACTCGAGAGCCTTATTATTTTTTCGACGTAACATAACGCATCGCGCAGAAGATTATTATTTTGTCGATGTAAAGTAACGCATCGCGCGACCTGTTTATTTCTGCGATGTAAGTTAACGCATCGTGAGCAGATACTTGTTTTTTATAAAATACTTTAGCGTGCTAGAAGCTGAGTATTTTCTTCGTTAAACTTTAAATTTTTATAACAAGTAAGCAGATACGGCATTGCGGTTATCATCTGGGATGCAGCAATAGACACCGCATTAACTCTACAAGAACTTCAGTGGCAACTTAGTCTATACAAGTTGGCCTAACTTGGGATTTTCTGGAAGAAAAACATAGCCTACAGGACAGCTGATACATGGAGTGATTCGTATAGCTTCCAGACAGGACTCCAGGACATCACCAGGCGACCACTAGGACATGCAACTGTAGCTACGAGGGAATAGACGAACCGGGATCGCAGACACGGCATCACCACATCCATCTTTAAGAAGCCATCCATCATACATCCAGACAACCCTACAGGACTCCACCTTCACCCACAAGACAACTCTATCAGCACGCAGAACATCTGTAGCTTGTCATCACTAGACAGCGTTCGCGGATTTCACCACAACGTCGCGACGCCTGGACAAGTGTGAAAAGGTCGGTAGAAGCGTAAAATACGTTAGTCCCCATTAAATTGCCTGAAGTAAATTCAAATAAATTTATTTTAAATACTGGGTTACTTAGGATGTTAGATTAAGAAATATTTGTAATTAATTAAAGAAGTAAATTCATTAAATCGTAAATTCAAATTTTCATTAAAGTATAAATTAAATGCAATTGAGTAATAAAATATTAAAATAAATTATAATAAAGTAAGAGATTAGTTCTGCCTTATAGTTTTAAAAAGTTATTATTTTATTTGAGAAGAAAGTTATTATTTGGTTTTATTTGGAAAATATTAAATACAAGAATTTTGTTTTATGTTTAAAATTAGAAAAAAGAAATTATTAAAATTTTATTTTGTTTTATAAAAGGTTATTAGTTACAAAAACACCTAGTATTCAAATATCCCAATAGTTTATGAATTTTAGATTAAGAATTGATAAAGTGAAATTTCATAAAATAATTGCAAGCACAAATAAGCAATTTACAAGGTTAGTTCCAGTGTACTCACTCTTCAGAGGTTTACAAAAAGTAAAATTATTAACTTGTGTTCTTACTGAGCTAAAAAAAAAAAAAAATAAATTACTGGAAGTATAAAGTAAAGTTTTTTGTCAGAATAGTCAGTGAACTGAATATTCGACACATAGTTATTTCACCTAGGCCAAACAAAGTGAGATTGCCTATAAGACTTCCAGTAGGTGGAAATAACTTATTCTCCAACGAAGAATTTTCTAAAAAGGGGATTCATTGTAGAATTGGCGCTGCCAGCGTGAAAAATAACGCGTTGCAGTTGTGGCCAAAACAAATTATTCTACAACTTAATTCCTCTAAAAAAGAATATTCGTTGTA
>JAGFPH010000231.1:505512-521241 GCA_018207615.1 Philaenus spumarius | reverse complement strand
CAAATTATTCTACAACTTAATTCCTCTAAAAAAGAATATTCGTTGTAATATATATATATTTACAATTCTATTAAAAACTAAATTACAAAATTTTTGTAGGTATAATTTTTCAGTTGCATATTTGAATTCTTTGGACCCTTTCCTACAAAAAAGCTAATAAACACTTTTGGATTAGAATATAATTACTATATTTGGCGAATTGTTTTCTTAAATGCTTGCAAAACACATCAAAATGACACTGCATTGGTCATTTCACCGTTAATTAAAGATAATTATTGTTTGTAAACAGGATATCGTTGGGAGTTTCCTGAAATTTTTTTTTTGAGTGTGGTCTGATATCAAAATTGAACCCGGCAACGTAAGTACTTACCAGCGTAAGTCATTCTCGTACGTTTACTGATAAAATAGCACACGGTCAACCTTCTCAACGGGTTGATTCATTTACTCGAGTGGTATCACACTCTTAATAAAACGATTGTTTAATTTTAACTAGAGGGCTCAAATCCTACTCGCTTCACTCACCAATCCCCGTGGCGAAGCAAATGCAAACAGATTATTGTATACTATGATATTTTCATGGAAATGTCGACTGATTAGGACTTTTACGTTTATATAAGAGATGTAATTTTCAGTTATACAAATATGATCAAAATGTGATACGGTAAAGCATTATTTCAAACTGGTCAGAAATACCCAGAAAAAAATTTATGTGACGTTATTTTAATAGTGTTAGGTATTTGAATTATGATATAGTAAGCCTTTTTCGTTGTTTGTGTTTACCTAACGTAAAACAACTGTTAGTTGTGAGGAATAATTACCTGATTGTGAATTTGTCAAATTGGTTGCTATGGTAATAAATGTAAATGCGTTCAAGAAATATGTGTCGGTTCAGTATGGGCCTAACCTAAATTGTGTTAAGCTTTTGATCCAAACCAACTGTTTTATTTATAATAAGTAACGACAAATATTTGGATTACAATATAGTAAGACTTTTGGTTGATTTCTCATTTGTGTATGTATTTATTTGGTTAACCTAACCTAAAAAGCGGTTTTTTGTGAAGAATAATTAACTGATTCTAAATTTGCTAAGTTGATTGCTGTGGTAATGAATGTAAATGCATTCAACAAACATGAGGTTGGTTCGGTATAGGCCACTCCTAGAATTGTGTTGTTAAGCTTTTGAGACGTATCTGCTGTTTTATCTGTTATAGGGCTGGGAGTAAGTCCCTGTATTTTGACTATTTTTAAGCCTTTAAAATCAATATTTTGTAAAATCCTTTTATAGTGCACCTCTATAATAGTGATAAGAAGGTACCCTGAAACAGTCAGTCAGAACTTCTTGTCTTATATATACAGATAAATATTATTAAGGTTACAACTAAAAACTGACTAAAAAAATCACATAAAATGTAAACAATATTTCGTTGATCCGTGGCCATACTTAGAATATGAAACAAACGATTTACTAACCGGTTTTATACAAATACAAAGTATCCTCAATCCCTAAAGAGTATTTATTCGCGTGAAAATATAATAAAAATAGATCCTTAGAAATCTGCTTGCCTTATTTTGCAAAATCTTTGCGCACCTCTACATAGTACTGTAAAGGTACCCTGAAAGTTGTATGTCTCTAACTATCATAGTTTTGGCTGTGCGTTGATTATGAATCAATTCATACTTCTTATTTTATTGTATGAAACAAATGAATTGGGTCGATCAACCGAAACCCAACCAAGTTAAAACACGATATGACAAAATTAAACAAGCAAACATTCATTTGATGTATCCAATTACAAACGTATCCATTAGTTTACACTAGACTGGCAATGTAGACAGGCGACAACAACTGGGATTGTTGTATTGCCAGTTCGGTTAATGGAGCGGGCAGAGATCGCCAGGTAGAGGAACTTGATAGACAACACTGACTGAAGAAAAACAGAAACGCGAGCACGAGGTTTTGCTATTCTTGGGCATCGCGTCACTGCCCGTGGGCGATGTATCTCTGTTTACTACATACATATACAAGTCCGACAAACACAAATTATGACTTTTTAAAAGAGTTCAATGGCAAAACCGAATAAATATTTACAATAGTTGGTTATCTGAGGCCATTAGAGTTTCATTCATCTTGGACGTCTGGCGTGTGTCAGGTTAAATACCGCATCCAACATTGTGACTGTAGTACAGTTCTGCAGACACAGATTGTTACATGTTTAGGGTTATGTGTGTTAATATATATCATATAATAAGCGTACTTAAAAATAAACACAATCTATCCTTTCTTAAATACCTTACTTGAATTAGTTGTTAATGTTACATATACTAAAAGGACGTAACTTATAAATTTTTCGTGTCTGACTAAAGCAGAGAGTTTGTTGCTACCTTGAAGCCTACTCATAAAACTTCATAGTTCTTATAATACTTATTGTACTTGTAGTACTTACATTAAAATTAAGATACAAATCTCTTTCGCTAGTTGACAGAAAATGCATTATTAATTTTTTGTTGTTCTTAAAACTATAATTTTACTGTGAATTTGCATATAATTTTATATTTTGTATTATAAATTAACTAGTAAGCCCACATTAATAATGGCGGGCAGATTAATTAGATAAACACCCTTTAATCAAAAATACTATTAAAAATAACGAACTTTATGTAGGCTTACCTAAATACCTAACTATGGCAGAGGGGATTTTAAACTCGGTAAATGTGTACAATTACAAGGATTATTTAGATATGATTTTATAAAACGGTAGTCCTATTTGTTTAAATTTGGTATGTATTATTATTATATATCAAAATAAAGATACAAAAATATTATCGTTTAATTGCTTTTTATTACATATTGATACATCAAATGTTTAGAAGTTATTAATTATAAAGAAGCAATTAGTAATCGAATATATTAAATTTATATGTTATACGAATGTTTTCGAAGTAAATTTCGAATGGATATCTCTTCTTTAAATTCATATAAATGAATATACTGATGATAAAAGGTTGTATTTAAATTCATTTGTTTAACCTCAAAGCAAATCTTATAACGTATTATATCCTACATCGTTCTATAACTCATAGGCCTATTTTTTTTAAACAACTTCATAAGACAATAATATATCATTGATTGAAGTTGTAAACATAACCCCGAAGTATAATCTACGCTAGGTTTTGTTTAAGTAGTGCATATGATGGGTGAAATCAGATGTTATATTACATTACTACTCACATATGTACGAACGTACACCCGATTTTATAGGAGTTGATTGATGTAACTAGATTATTATCTTTCTTAGTGTGTCTTAACATGAAAAAGGCCTTCTTTAATTGGTTAGTTAGAGCTCACCCTTTGCGTATTCAAGTACGGTTGGTATTTTGAACGTCAGGCATTTAAAAATTCAAAATAAGCACTTATAATCTCGAGATATTATGTAAGATTCCTCATTTAAAGAGATTTCTAAAGTGATCATTAAAAAAAGTGAAAAAATAACCGATAGTGTGCATTGTTCTTTATCCTGTTTTGCTATTATCGCTATACTGTGATCGCTATAAACATTTTTTGTCAAACAAATTAATTCTAAAAATGTGAATTTAGATCTTCTCACCTCTATTCTATATATATATAAATAAATGTTTCTTTCTTTGTCCTTTATAGACTCAAAATCTATTTAACCAATTTCACTAAACATTTCACATTTTATCCACATTAATGCCCGGAGTGTTTACACATTACAATTACTACAATCAAACATATTAAAATGGGGTAGTTACCTCTATAAAATAAATATAAATTGAACTTACTTCCTACAAGCTATAAAGCTAAAATTGTGTAATATTATTCATGAGTGATAATAAATACCATTTGCAATTCGATTACTTAAGTCAAAGGGATTAAATGGGATAACTACCCTTAAAATTAAATAATAATTTGTATGCTTACTTGTTCTGTATGCTCAAAAACATACTGAACTAATTTCACTAAACATTTCACAATTTACACATTATTGTTTAGAAAATATGGTCACTACAATTAAAGATATTAAAATTGGATAGCTAGCCCTATACAATAAAAATAAATTGCACTGCACTATCTTAGTACAAGCTATAAAGCTAAAATTGTGTAATATTATTCTTAAGTGATTCAAAATAGCATTTGCAATTCGATTACCTAAGACAAAGGAATGAAATGGGATAACTACCCTTGAAAGTAAATAGCAATTAAAATGGAATAGCTACCTATATGAAATAAATTGCATTAATATTAAACCATACGCGCGACTGCCTTTCATTAAAATAAGAATCTTATTTTAACCACAAGTCACTTCAAATTTAATTTTTCAATGCACTCACTAAATTGTGTTTGTTAATTTAATCTAAGTATATATTTATTTATGTACTAAAATCAAACATTGCCTAACTAGTTTGTAGTAACTTTAACCACAGTATTACAACCAGAGTTTGAACGTCGGTCAAAATGACCTTATTGTCTCCCTCAGAGGTTTTTGACAAGAGATTAAACAGAGTTTGAACGGCGGTCAAAATGACCTTATTGTCTCCCTCAGAGGTTTTTGACAAGAGATTAAACAGAGTTTGAACGGCGGTCAAAATGACCTTATTGTCTCCCTCAGAGGTTTTTGACAAGAGATTAAAATAATAACAGCTTGCTAGTACCACACGTGCCAAAACGTATTCCTTGAGATTATAAAAAAGTAATTTAGTTTGGCCCTGAAGTGGTCACCTGCGCTCCAATCGGGCTGGCACCTAGGTAGGTGACTCACGGCCTGACGGTCATAATGTTGTCATCGTCCGGCGTCGGGAGGAAGGTGGTTTATTTTCAGTTAAATTTATCACAGGTTCTGCGCCGTCAGAGTTTACCGAGTTTCAGGTTTTTTTCTACCAAATAATTTCTCTTGCACGCGTTTTGCGTAAAAACAAAATTTGTTCCAATTTTAAAATAATACTCGAAGTTAAAATAAAGAAACTAAAGACTTTTTATCGCTAAGAACTCGCTTGACAGCGTATTGTGCTCGGAGCGTGCCAAAATATATATGTTACTAAACCCGTCAGAGTTTTCTTGTTGCCAAGTTTTTATAAAAGTTGAAGTTAAAGAAGTAAATATAGAAACGATATACAATAAACTTTGTCGTGTTGGCTGCATTGGAATAGAAAATCGGGTGTATTTAAACTAAATGAATAGCACTGCATTGCATTGTGTAGGTAGAATACAACGGACACTTAAATAATAAACATTTATTTCGGATTTTATCATCGTACGATTAGTTTTAATTCTGTTTTCATGAAAAGTACTTTCGTTGATATCTTCTATTAAGAAAACCAATTTAATTATCTTCGATGGAATGAAATAAAAAAGTATTGTTTTATATGTAAGAAAACACGTGCACTTAATACTCTGTTTATAATTTTATAATTTGATGCTTCACACGATGGGTTAGGTACATTCATTTTGTTGAATAGAGACAATTTAGGGCCTTTTCAAATTTGTTAATTTAACCTTCCTTGAACACGACACCTGTGCTATTAAAAGAACAATTTAACGTCCGATTTCATCCAAATTTGGCACACACGTTGGTTTTCAAAATGGCTCGGATGAGTTCGTTTCTCAAACCGGAAGCATTTTTTGACAGGAAGTAATTTTTTTTAAAGAATTTCGTACTAGAATTGGGTTCCATGTAAAAAAATAAATTTAGAAGGTCATTTTTGTTTACACGACCTTATAGCTTGTCTGGGCTCCCCAAAACCAACGAAAACGTAAAATATCATAAAAGTACCTGGTTCAAATCCACGTGGGGGATTTTATCGTGGGGCAGCTTCTGTTAATAGGCCGACGATGCAAACTCGCGAAGCGAAGCAGTCCAAAATCCTAGGCCTAAACGTCGAGGTGCAAACTCACAAAGCAAGTTTTTCCGCTGCGAGCGGAACGAAACGACTCATGAGCCCAGGTTGTAGACTTAGAGGCAAACACATTTGACTTGTATATTTCATACACGCAGGCAGCTATTCAACGTCTTCGTGAGTGGACCAATTTCCCAAATAGTTTGTTGAAACCCTCAAACGTAATTTTGGAAATTCGCTCGATTAATTGTTTACTATGCTGTAGGACTTGTGACATATAAGCAAAATATTTGCGATACTAACTTAATGTAGCATTCTTTTCTTTAAAGGTATATTTGTCTGTGTATAGACTGTTATTACTTGAAGTGTGTCAGAGCCTTGTCAGATATCACTGTTTATTAAAGAGTTACACCGGATGTTGATGGCAGGAAGTGTGAAACATTCCTCTCGTCATCTGTTCGTCAGTATTCCATTCCTTCTACTCCAACTCACTGGAAGTAGTAATTGCTTGTGCGAGATTTAATTTGTTCGTGTTTTGATTTCTTTTTAAGGCTCTGCTACTCCTAAACTGCTAGTCATTATGGCTAAACGTCAAGTTCTGTTAAAGTCAGTTATTTTCCTAGTTTTTAACTAACTATTAATATAGTTCTCTGTATTTTTTGGAAATGTTGTACTGGATTTTATTTGAGTTTTTTGTATAATTTGCAATGATAGGAAATTTATGTAAAAATGAAAATATCGGAATTTAAATCTTCTTTAGGTAGAACTGTAAACTTTACACAACTGCTTGATTTTTAAATTAATTATTTAAATAGAATAGAACTAATATGCAAAGAGGGTAGCATTTTCTCAAGACAATATACAGTTTTAGTGCGGGATTATCTGAATAAAAAGTATGCCATATTTTATATTCATTATAAGCGAATTTCCTATGCAGTGACTCGTAATAGGTCGGGAGTGGTCAATAAGCACTGATCATGGTCCCCAGAACACATTTTGGGATGTCATTAAAAATGCTATCTATATACATATATATATAATACGTTATAAGATTATTTGGAACACACGTTGGGACGAGTATTTACCCACAAAATTCAACAATCGGAAGTACGTGTTTGACAAGAAATGTATATTTTTAGATTATTCGTACTAAAATGAAACTTTTTCAGGGTTTTATCTAAAGAGAAAAAAAATAATATAGGTCATTATATTGCACATTTTGTTTTTTACACAACCTAATAGCCCGTCTGGTTCCCCCATAGTCGATAAAAACGTAAAATACCATAAAATTGCCCGGTTAAAATCCGGGCAAAGCGGTACCGGTTTGTCCGCAGCGAGCGGAGGTGAAACAGTCCATATTCCGAGGCCAAAGTTCGAGGTGCAAAGCGCAGTCCGCAAAGCGCAGTCCGCAAAGCGCAGTCCGCAATCCGTGACTGCAAAGTAGAGAATCAAACTCGCAAAGCGCAGTCCGCAATCCGTGACTGCAAAGCGAGTTTTTCCGATGCGAGCGGATCGAAGCAGTACGTGAACGAGGGCTGGGAGGCCGAGGTGATAACAAATTCTACTATTATATTTCGGACACTTAGGCAGCTATTCAGCGCCTTCGTGAGTAGATCAATTTCCCAAATAGTTGGTTGAAACCCTAAAACACGTAAACTTAGCCTAATTTTTGAAATTCGCTCAACTCACGTCAGCGGGTCAGCTGCGTGATCAATGGGCTAAGACAAAGTTTGCCGTACTTAGAAATTTTAATTTTTGCTAATTAAAAATGTTTAATATTTCTACAAACTAATCAATTAAATAATGGAAAAACTTACATTTTGTAAATTAATGTTGTTAAAATTCTTTTAAAAAAAATTATGTGAACATAAAATTTATATTAATAGTTAATAGGTACTCATATATAAGCCAATCGAATGTATGCTTTTAAGGACATAATATGAGAGTGATCCCATTTTTAAACAAGTACGTATTAAGATGTTGACAAAAATACAAATATATACACATGTCTTACTTTCGGAAATAATTTTCTTTGCAATTAATATCTCAATATTTTTTGAAAAAACTTGCGCAATATAAAAAAATATGTTGTAAATATACCATAATCATTGGCATTACTTCTTTTTATTTAATTATTAATCATAGAATGCAATACATTATGCTAGCAATTTAAATACATATTTTGCGATGAATTATTCAAAATATGACTCATTTATTGTGGCCAAGTTTTACATTGATTATTAAATGACACTTTTATAAAAAAAAAAAATACTCAGAAAGCAGTCGTGGGACTGCCTACAGAAGGGAAAACTGTCATGAATATAAACCGTTGGTTATAATGGTTTAGTCCGAAATTTTATCAATATTTTTATCTTGTCCCATTTAAAATTTAAATTTAAAAAAAATAACATAAACATAAATCTCTTTAATCAAATAATAATAAAAATAACTCAACATACAAAATGAGGAAGCACAATGCCAATTTTATAGGTAGCGTTACGTGACTAAACCTATATAGCTATTGAGTGTAAGCGTTCGAATTTACCAGTGCCTATTTTATTTCGTCGATTTCTTCTTCTTTTACGGTCAGCTGTTACATTAAACTTCTGGTTTATATTAGTACGTGTCTAAATCAATGAAGAAGAAAAAAATCATCGACGAAATCAAAAACCCAAAGCGTCTCTCTTTATGACGCAAATAGTTAGTGCTTATATTTTAGCTCAACCTAAAAGTGATCGGTTCGGCTAAAGAAGTAATTTCAAAAGTCAATTATCGCTGCATTTGAAAAGATGTTATTTTTCAACGTAAGATAGGTATTATATTATTATTTAAAATAATATACTTCCGCTCTATTTATACTACACGCGCTATAACTTTGCACTTGGGATTTTTGGAGTTTACTGTGAAAATGGTATCGGCAACGTCGCACTGTTGAGACGAGCGGATGTGTCTTATCGAGCTGACTCACAGGTGCACTTCTGAGAAGGCTCTTTCGAAATTGCAAATTATTATTTTTTTTCTTTTGATACATTTTTCAATATTTCTTATCATAACATGTTTGGTCATACTTTGCTGATAATAAATATCTAAAATGTATTAAAATTGGACAATTATAAGTATTGTTTATAGATGTACAGGGTGATTCAGTAAAGCGTAGCGGGCTTCATTCATTGGCTCCATATATCCATCACCCTCTACCGAGACCAGGTGGTCCATCAGAGGGTATAAAGCGTAGCGGGCTATGCAGATTCAGATTCTACATGCAAAAATAAGTCGAAAATGTAGAATAACATTTTTTCGATTTCGGCTTAGTTTAACCGTAATTCGCCATTTTGTTTTTTTACAAAAGTTCACTGTAACTCTGGAAATAGATAAGATATAAAGTTCAAATTTAGAATAAGCATTTTATATGTTACAATTAACAAGTATACCAAACACAAAGAATTTATTTTTATAATTTTCAAAATGGCGGCCGTTACAAATTTTTAACGTGGAATATCTTAAAAACCGTTAACTTTACAAAAAAATTACAAGAGACAAAATATTTTTATTTTTTAACGACAGACTGTAGTTTTTTTTGTAGTTTCAGTAGGTCAAAGGATAACCGAGTTATCGACAAAAACATAATTTCTTGGTAATTTTCTACAACAAACAAAATTAGCCTAAAATCATATATTTTTTTAAATTTAACAAAGTTTTTAGTTAATTTTGTAGCGGGCTATGCAGATTCAGATTTTACATGCAAAAGTAAGTCGAAAATGTAGTATAACATTTTTCGATTTTGGTTTAGTTTAGCCGTAATCCGCCATTTTGTATAAAAAAAGTACTTTGTATTGTACTTTTTACAATAAGATATTTAAAGTCAGCAGGTTAAAAACGACATTTTTGAAAGTTTATATTATTTTGAATTTATTATTTTGTAATAGTATTTGTTTTATATTTAAATGTTAATTTTTCCGCAAAACGATCACAATATATTTAGTTTACCCTTTTTCCAATACTGTTAGTTGTCTGATTACAAACATTTTTATATATTATTTCTTGTTAGAAAATTATCTTTAAGATGCATAGTCATAATGAACGTTTCATTAAGTTTTGAAGAAAAAGTGTAATTTTACTAGGAGCCTAGTTGTGAGTCATCGTCCAACCGGATACATTTGATAAGTGGGATGGGGTAGCGAGCCGACCCGCAGCGTTGCCAAACTGTGCAAGTCCCAAGTGAAAAGTTATCGCGCGTGGGGTATATACTTAGGTATATAACACAATAATAATTTCTGATTCATCTACCAACTTTATATTTACTTAATACAATCATTTTTTGTTAAGCCCATGGAACTGCGTTTTGGACAATTTATATTAATTCACTTTTTTCATAGTATTCATTATTATTATTATAGTCAAATAATAATAAAAATAACACAACTTACAAAATGAGGAAGAGTGTCCATTTCATAGGTAGCGTGACGTGACTAAACCCAGACAGCTATTAAGTGTAAGTCCTGGACTTCTCCACTGA
Source organism: Philaenus spumarius (assembly GCA_018207615.1). NCBI lineage: Eukaryota > Metazoa > Arthropoda > Insecta > Hemiptera > Aphrophoridae > Philaenus > Philaenus spumarius. The sequence continues at coordinate 510,872 of JAGFPH010000231.1, read as the reverse complement.
TATTTTGTCTCTATTTTTTCTAAATGACTTCTTTAACTTGAATTGCCCTTAGTACGAAATACACCTACTATAACGTAGAATGGCGACTGGAAAGGAGTGAAATAAACAATTATTCTAAAACCAAACTGAACCTGATACGAATATGTAATGAACATACAGATTCCTGTAATTACTTTCAGACACAAAACTTACGCCCTATTTTAGAAGCTAGAATGTTTATAAAATTTGTGTAGGGTTGTAGACGGCCGAGATAGTGTGAAAGAATGACAAAATTAGATAATATCTGGTGAAGAGTAACAAGATCCTTCTGGCAACTTGTCAAGTTGTAGACCCCCAGCAAGGTGCTGGGAAGCTTTGGCAGAGACGCGACGTTGCTGGCCCTTCACCTCGGCTACTGCCAACAATAGGAAAGTTACTTTTGGAAGTTTTTATTCGACCTGTGATTAACATATCATTTCTTTGCCTAATTACTATAGTGTTAACTTTATTCAAACGTTACCAATGTTTTAATGTTAATTTGAAAAGGCTGGTTTGCTGCCCGCCACACACTGGGTGATTCAGGACGCGTTTAAAATAAAGTAAAATGTTCATATAAACATAGGTTCGGAAATGCTTCGTTTTCCAGTTAGCCACCATTTTTTATTTTACTAATTATTACTGAATATCTTTGGATGTAGGAAATATATTGAACGCAAATTTTGAATACATATTTGGTATCATATTTGGACATCTTTTACCCCTGTAAAAAAACCAATTGCAAATTTTTTTTGTCTGAAGCATAGAACTACAAAATGACTTGACAAAATTATAAATCTGTTTTAGGCGGCCATTTCTGTAAGAGTCAACCGATTGCCACGTTATTTATCTCGTTTTTCTCAGCTCACTAAGCTCTTTAAACTGAATGGTCACAAAGTGGAGGGGGTTGTATATAACAAATTTGAGTTGCCCTTCAAACTCCTTATTTCAGGAGTAGGGTGAAAATTTACCACCATGGCAAAGAGTACATTAAGTGCTCATATAAACGTTCCCCAAAGGGTGTTCGATTATTTTTACCCATTCAAAAGTTGTAGTTGGGGGAGGAGTGTTTATAGTTGGTTGGTTTAGTGCTGGGTTAGTGCAAATTCTATAACTATGCTCTGAATTGCTGTGAAATTGAATTTCAATTTAATTTTGCTTGACTAACTTCAAAAGTAGAACCAAAGCGTGTGCTCAATGGCGCCTCCGAAATAATCAAATCAAAAGCAACAGAGAAATGACGCCAATGTTGACGCGTTTCTGAAAGGGTTTCATCTATATTTAGTTGATCGATGTGGTCCCTTCGGAATTAACGAAATTAGTCTAAATATTGTATAATTGACTAAATTATGATAAATACAAGTTTAATTAAAGAAGAAAATCTTAAAAAATATACTTACCCTTCAAACTTTTGATTACAAAATTATAAGATTTTAAAATTTTAATCTATGTTTATGAATGTCTAGTGTATTTAATATGTCGGTTTCGAGTGTATAGTGTATTTACTTCTTTATACCTTGGTCGATCAAAATATATTATGCAATACTTTCATCCAGCTCAAAACATCTCAGGGTTAAAACGATTAACAATCCATTAAACGTACAAATTTATTTAGTTGGCAGTGACACTATAAACCAACCAAATTGTATCATGCTATTACTAGCGAATTTACATAGGAAAGATGATCGATTGCAGTGACTCTTTACAGTGAGACCTGTGGTCGTGAGTGGTCAATGAGCACCGATCATAGTTCCCAGAAAACGATAGTACACACGTTGGTATCTAAATGGTTCGGACGAGTTCGTTGGCCGAAAATCCAACAAACAGTAGCACGTTTTTTGACCGGAAGTAACATTTTTGAGAATTTTCCTACTAGAATGGAACTTTTTGAGGGCTTTATCTAAAAAATATTAATATAGGATATTATTCTGCGTATTTTGTTTTTTTACACGACCTTATAGCCCGTCTGGTACCTCCAAAATCGGTTAAAACGTAAAATACCATAAAAGTACCCTAATGTACCATAAAAAGCGAGTTTGTCTGTTGCGAGAGAAGTGAAGTAGTCAATAATACGAGGGCGCAAGGTCGAGGTGCAAACTCGCGAGTTTTTCAGCGCGAGCGAAACGAAGGAGGTGTAAGCTGGGAGTGGAGTCTAAGGTTCAAAAAAATCTACTATATGTTTCGTACAGGCAGCCATGTAGTGCCTTCGTGAGTACACAAATTTCTGAAATAGTTGGTTGAAACCACGAAACATATAAACATAATTTTGTAAATTCGCTCAACTCACGCCAGCAGTGCAGCTGCGTGATCGAATTATGTTTACTTCCTTACTTTTTGCTGCCACACATCTTCCCTTTCATTGAGCAACTAATTTTTAAGTCCAAAAAAGCCACATAGTAACTAATGACACACGATTAAATATAACTCTATGAAATGTACCGATCGAACAATATTATGTCTGAAAATAATAAACTGCTCGTTCCATTTTGGCAATTGGTCACGGGAAGGTGGTGTGGGTGAAAATAACCTTTGCTTCGCTAACTCGCGATCATGACTCATCTTCGCCGTGTTTCTTTCCTTTCCTGACAACGTTTGTTCTTTGACAGTTTGGCCGAACTATATTTCATTTGATTTATTGCAGCATTTATAGAGTGTTTTCTTATTAACTTATTAAAGAACTAGTTGGTACCTGCTGCTTCGCTAGCAGATGTGATTAAATAAATAAAAGGATATAGGGTAAATATTGTGTCTTACCATTATACGCAATAAAAAAAAAACTATTTTAGATCCGAGTTCCAAGGCCCAAAAACGAACAGTGAGTTTTGGCCTAATCTATCTATGTATCCATTTTATCACTACGTAAATTATATATTACTAGTTATGCACCGATAATCGCTAAAATATAGGTTTTCCGCCAGTTTGTTGCTTACAACTCCCGAACGAACATAAAAATTTCAAATCAGGTTTTGAGGTGTATTTAACATCTGTGAGTACATTTCACATTATTGTAAATTTTACAGTTAAACCAGCATATACAGTTAATTAAAACATAGACGATGTTGTCAAAACGTCCGTTCTCGAAACCTCAAATTTGGCTATAATTTTTATATTTTTTATATTTTTAAATAGCAACACTAAATGACACTTTCGTCAAAATTGGTTTAGCCATTCCGAAGATTAGCCGGAAATATATCTATTTTGAAAATCTAGCTGTTGGTACTGTGATGGGTTTAGTCCGAGGCTATATTAATCGCAGTCAAGTGTCTTCGTGTAGGCTACTTATTACGTTGGTTTGTGGTAATTATTTATTCAGTAGTAATTTATTTAGAGAAAGTAGTGATCATTTGTAGATTCAACAAACAAAATTTGCCAAAATACCGTTAGATTTGTTTGTGTATACTTCTTGTTTTAAGGGTGTGAAATACCAGGACGAAATTTGCAGAAAATCGGTCATGAACATCTAACTTATAATTCGTAGGTGATTTTTTTTTTAAATTATATGTTTTATTAAATATATTTTACTTCGTATTTCAACAGTCAACGCTTTACAGAAATTTAAAAGTTACGTATATTTTATTCCGTCCTCAAGCAAATCGGAAGCAAATTAAAAATGTTTGGGCCTAAAAATTAAAATTATCTTTGGAAACAAGAGCGGTTTACTTTTGGTCGTTTTAATTGCAGTGCAGATTTGCTTATAAACAAGACGAAAACATGATTTTCGGTCGAGGCACTTGCTAGCAGTAAAACTTCGGGCCTAATTTCGTTACCTACTAACTACTGTACATTGCAGCTTTCTGCAAATTTAAACATCGTAGGCCTACGCACACGGTGGAAACTAAAAATAAATAACGGCATTAGTAAAAATGAAAGTGTATTCAAGCGGTTTTCTACTTGCGCTCGAGCGATTTAGCAACATACCATCTTATTAGGCTTCTCAAGGTTGGCTCTGCTCACTGGATTCGATGCTTTTGCTCGAGTGGTATTGCACACCTTTAAATAACAACTGTTAACCTTTTGTTTGGTTGTTTAATACAGATACTTATTTCTTTATTTGCGATGAACCATATGCAAACAGATCTTACTCTGATATACTCTGATAGTTTTGTTTTTGTTCTTGATGCTTATATAACAGGCGGGCTTGGAGTATCCTTGTAGCCCTTATACAAACTCACTGTTAAACAAATAAAAGAGCACTGTGGCGACAAAATCACACTGATTTAAATAAAAACCCCGAACCACAAAACAAGGAACAAAAACAATAACTAAATTGTAAGTTATGTTTAATACGTTACCCTTATGTACATTTCGATGACATGGTCATCATCCTCAGAGGGTTTTAACACTACTCATTACCAAAAATAATCAAAGCGTTTGGACAAGAAGTATATGATTTTAATTTACATTTAGTGTATATTGTTCATGTTTTTATGGTGAATAACACAGACAGGCTATTTTTTCAAATAGCTAACTATTCGTCTACTTGCAGCTTTAATGTTCATGGTACTAACAGCAGATATATATATAAGAAGAAATCCTGACTGACTGATTCATAATCAACTTACAGCCAATCATAAAATAGCTAGATACTTAAAATTTTCAGCGTACTTTCATACCACTATCTAGAAGTACACTAAGAAAGAGATTGATTTTCAGGGTTAAAAATGGTCAAACTACTGGGGTTAACAGTCCTATAACAGATCAAACAGCTGATTGTACTGAACCAACATACGTTTAATGAATGCATTTTACATTCATACCATAGGAACCAACTTAGAAAATTAAGAATCAGTTAATTATTTTTCACGATCAAATTGTTTATTTCTAGGTTAGGTTAGCAAAATAATCGATTATAAATTATACTGGATTATAAACCAAATATCATTTGTAACATAAAACGAATAAAACTGCTTATTTTCATCATATACTTAACACAATTTTAGGTTATTCCTATACTGAATGAACACGTGTTTCTAGAAAGAATAATTACCATAGCAACCAAATTGGCCAATTTAGAATTAGGTAATTATTCTTTACAATCAAATTGTTTCAGGTTAGATAATAGCAAACACAATCAAAGAAAAATGCTTACTATATCATATTTGAAGCACCTATTACTATTAAAATTATGCCAACTTTATTCTTTACTAGGCCTGTTTGACCTATCCTCATACTACTCTACCGTATCATATTTTGGTCATATTTTATAACTTGAAAACTGTCTCTCTTTTATATAAAAATACAAAACTGTGCTAATCAATCGCCATTCCCGTGAAAATATCATTGTATACAATAATCTGTTTGCATTTGCTTCGCCGCTGGGGTTTGTGAGCGAAGCGAGCAGCAGT
>JAGFPH010000231.1:471627-505502 GCA_018207615.1 Philaenus spumarius | reverse complement strand
TAAACTTGTTGTACAGAGTGCCCAGCTTTTTATAAACTGTTGTACAGGTTATATAGCTTCAACCGTCCGAAACTTTACGGGGTTGATTGTCAGCTAAAAACAAGCAAATAATACACTATAACATGTACTTTATCTCGATCTGTTTTCTGTCTGTACAGACAGTGTGATTTTTACAAAAATACATTAATATCTCAGAAACGGTTTAATATATATTGTCATTAAATTGGTGTGAATATTCGTCTACACCGGGTATATTTTGCTTAAAATATTTGTTTTCTTGCCACAATCCGTTTCAAAATGGCGGCAGTTGAAAGTTTTCAATGTTAAATATCTAGAAAACTATAACTTTTACAAAAAAATTTAAAGTAAAAAAATGTTAGACTATTTTAAGAACAATCCAACGATATATAGTTTTTAAAAATTGAGTCATAAATAACGGATATAACTCAAATTTAGTGGACGAGTGTATTTACAGAATTTGAAGTCAGGTACTGAATGAAAGTGGGCATATTAATGAAATAGTAATAATAATTCGACCACGCAGCTAAACCGCTGACGAGTTGAGCAAATTTACAAAATTAAGTTTATAGGCCTATGTTTTAGGGTTTCAACCAACAATTTGGGAAATAGGTCTATTCACGACGGTGCAGAATACCTGCACAATGCTTCGGAATACCATTCCGCATATTGGGAGTATCTTCAATACACAATGCATTGCGTGCTTCGCACGCCATTCCGAATATTGGGAGTATCTTTAACACACAAAGCATTTCGTGCTTCGCACGCCAACCCCCATATTGGGGGTATCTTCAATACACAATGCATTGAGTGCTTCGCACGCCAGCCCTACGGTAGAATCCACCACATGGCTTTGAACCGGGGTACTTCTATGGTATTTTACGTTTTGATAGATTTTGGGGGAACCAAGCGAGCTATAAGGTCGCGTAAAGAAACAAAATGTGCTGAATAACATCCTACATTTATATTTGTAGAAAAAACTAAAAAAAAAAATCATTCTCGTAGGACAAATCTAAATAAATAGTTACTTCCGGTTAAAAACGTGCTTCCGATGGTTTAATTTTTTTTGATTAACGAACTAGTCCGAGCGACGTAGACATCCAACATGTGTACCAAATTTAGACCAAATCGGACTTAAAATGCGGCCGCTAGAGTGCGAACATATATTTTATACACTACACACATAGGGGTATATATATATATATATATATGATTTTTAATGACACCCCAAAACGTGTTCTGGGGACCATGATTGGTGCTCATTTGCTACTCCCGACCTCGGGTTAACCATAAGGGCCACTGCAATAGCTAATTTTTCCTATGGAAATTCGCTAAAAAGCCCTACATTCGACCACCAAGACAGGCAGAAAACAGATCGAGTGAGACACATGTTTTACTGTATTATTTGCTTGTTTTTAGCTGACCTATAACCCAGTAAAGTTTCGGACAGTTGAAACTGGGCATTCTGTATACAGTCCAGTCGTTATAGGTGTAATTTACATTATTTCTCAAAAGCTCAAAGTTATATTCCGTTTGCGTGGTTTGCGCCGTGATACGTATACAGTTTTCAATACAGCCTAGTTTACCAAACATTGCATATGAGCCAGGAAGTAAAGATGATTTTAGAGGGTTGTATTGACAAAAACATATTAGGCCTATTAATCGGGGATAATGGTTCCTAATAATATGAGTTATGACCATTAATGTGAGTCCCAAGACAGTTAGACTTCGCGCATTATTCTCATTTGTTATTTGATATATCTTACGTTATAGCTATTAATTATATGTACTACATATTAGTACTAAATAAACAAAAAACTCAATTCCGGTTGAAATACCGGCTTGTATTATTAGAATATAACAGCAGTACATAATCTGAGGTCGGAAGTTCGAGGCGCAAAGCGAGTGTTGCGAGCGGAAAGAAGCAGCGCGTGAGCCGGGACTGGTCTTCCAAATAGTAGGTTGAAACCCTAAAACACATTTTGTTAATTTTCGAAATTCGCTGAACTCACGTCAGCGGTTCATCCGCGTGATCCAACTATTTCTAAACCTAAAGTTAGTTATTTTAAAACCTACTGTTGTAGAATTCTGTGTCAATCTTGATCGTAGTGAATGAATGGACGCCCTTGACCAAAGCATTTCCACCCACCGGGTACCGCTACGTTGTTTATGTTCGCCCAGAAAAAAACGTGATTCAAAAACTAAACAAGGGATGACGTCATATGGGCGTATCGTCAAACAACCCGTGTCGTCTTTCCTATATTTAGTTGTGATGAAACAAATTGGTGACATAAGAGCCAATGGGCAATCGGCCAGCCCTGGCGGAGACCTCTTCTGGCATCCAGTCAAAACAAACATCTTTCAGTTATTAATATTTAGACGGATTATAATTATCTTTAGAAAGGTTTCATTAGACATGAAACATCGACATCTCTTCCTTTTGCCTATCGAAAAAATTAATCCGTCTTATTATCTCTGAGAAGTTAAGTTTTAAATAATATCGTGATCTTATTTATAACACTTTGCTGGGCGTCTTACATCTTCGAATCGGTTTCTTTGATCTTTATTCGGCTTATGGTTTCTCAATCTTACTCGGCTGACATTGGAAAACTGTTTGCACAGATGATATAGTAAACGAGAAAGAACGCTGACAGATTGACCGAGTTACAGCTGATTCATCCTAGTTCAGACACGGAGCAATATTTTTAGCAGCAAAACAATGTATCTCTTTAATTACGGTGAAGCTAATGGGCGAATCCCTATCAGTGCAATGCTTAACTGAAACACATTTCTCCTGTTTCTCAAAACTACGGCTCATATTTTCAGTATTTTGGTTCCTTTTATTATCCTCATTCAGTCACATGTTTTTTTTTTTTTTTTTTTTGTAATATTATACAACTGTAATTATAAGTCTATAACAACAAAAATCACCAGAACATGTGTACAAACTCCTATAAAAGCGATTGTACGTCCGTACGTAAGTACGTGAATAACAATATAGTATAACAGCTGTTTTTACCCATCATCTGTAATACGTAAACAAAACCTAGCGTAGATTATACTTTAAGGTTATGTTTACAACTTCAATCAATAACATAATATCTTGTGAAGTTGATTTTTTAAATGTTAGTTATAGAACTAATGTATGCTATAATACGTTGTAATATTTTTTTGAGGTTAAAAATATTCCTAATATGTCATTTTAAAGATTAGAACAGTCCGAATGTGGATATCATTTAGTTTTAAATTTGTTTTTAATCAAAATCAAAGTTTGCGATTTTTTCTTATTCAATAATGCAAATGTCAAACATGTCAAAACTCGTCATATTCGAAGTTTAATTACCTTTCAAGTAAAAGTAATTTCAATAAATTTTGATAATTTATTACGAATAAATCTGCTTTATTGTGGAAGCATGTATGCGCCAAATTTGTATTCCTTCTCGAGTGTTCAGTCTGCACTCTGGTGGTTATCAAGCAAACTTGTTGCTTGCGAAGGAGTACTAGAAAAACAAAATAATATAAGCGTTAATTTTGAATGTGTGAGAAAAAAAATTATTTAATAACACATACTCACATACATTGTCACGCATGCACATTTCTGTACGTTTACAGTCAGGATTACGTCTGTAACACTCTAGTTTCCGCCTTTATGAAGCTGCCCTATATTTGCTAACGGAAGAATGAAACGCACACAAACTCATTGCTAGTAGTGTATAGCTCTGCCACTTGGAGAGCTGCGGTCAACTCAGAAATATTTTTCACTCGTGCCGAAGATAAATAAATAATAATAGTAAAATATATTAAGGCTACCTTTTATCTGATGCATTGTTATTTTTGCCAAAGTTTATTTCATTAATACACTTTCAATATTTAACGCTGTTCTCCAAAACTGGACAGTGCAAAAAGCTCAAAAATAAAAAAGGGTTATATTTCGGAAAACTGATATAACACTCAATCATTGCCATAGAGCAGAACTCAGTTTTTAATGATTAATCTATAAAACACCAACTCCAGTCACGTGTTCACATGTTCCACAGAGTATCTGTTGAGTGCAATGCCCCAGTACTTACAGAGCAACATGAGACAGACTTAAATTAAACTGAATGAAGCTTCTATGGCAGTGCACCAAAATATGCGACTGCCAGGATACTACGTACAAATATGTCTGATTAATACAGAACTTTGGAATGTTGTCTCGTTCCTATATATATATTATCACGTTTAGTCCCTTCAAATTAGGAAAAATTAAGAAAATTTTCCCACAGCTTTTCCAAAATAAGTTAAGTATTTATTTACGTTGTCTAAACAGGATTTTCATCCCCCGCAGGTCTAAAAAAGGGTGGTATATATATTCAGAACTCTACCAATATTTTAAGGCATTGTTTCTGAGCCAAAAGCTAATCTAAATATCATATTGAAATCGTCCGAAAGCCCCCAGTTACTCACACAGGCAGCATTTGTTTTTTTTTTTTTTTTTTTTGTTCAAAAGCTATTAAAAATAATTTTGAAATTTTGCATACAGTTGTATAAACGGCTAATATCCTCCTCAACAGTGCAACAACCACCTAACTCTTACCAAGTTTTATCAGCTGTTTATCACGTAGAGACCAAATTTGTAGGAAATTTTATGTTGTACCACATTGCTCTCTCGAAATATTTAACAAAAAAGCATAATTTCGGCTCAAAGTCTGAAAAAAGGCGCAAATGTATATATATAAATTTTGTTTCGCGCCCTCTAGCGGCGAAACTATGCGGAATTCGAAAAACAATTTGTAGGAAATTGTATGCTCTACTTTGCTCTCTTGATATTTTTCACCAAAATGCATAGGGTTTCCTTAACAAAAAAACAAAAAAAACAAAAAAAAAAACAAAAAAGGCAATGAACGCTATAATTAATATTTCTCAAAAACCTCCCTTATTTAGAACTTCAAGAAGTTGAAAATATTGTTTAAAGAACCCAAAATACTTAACTTTTTACAGGTCCCATAATTGAGGGAAATTTTTCTATACAACTGCGATTTTTTACTAATTTGAAAATACTAATAAATTGTTTCAAACTGCATCCTTAAAGTTAAAAATATATATTATAAACTTTTACAGTTTTGTTTTAATGGATTTCAATTTAAACTTTGTTTTATATTTTCTTTAAAAGTGCCAAAAATGTTTAGGCCTATATTATATTTTTGAAAAAATATATATTGATACCAATACTGACATTTACATTTTTGGTTTAGGATTGTTTTTTTTTTTTTCAGAAACTATGTCAATTAGAAGTTTTGTTATTGATCCTGATTCTGTCTTCTGAATCTGTTAATCTACAATCTGCATAGAGTAAAACTAGAAAAATCTTTTTTATATTTATTTTGAACCCTTAAATTACTCCTGATTGACCCTTCCATCACTAAATGCATGAAATGGATGTTTCTATATTAACATACATTTTTCTTAACTTTATTCATTTAGTAAATTTGTAAGTATGTAAATTATTCTCTCAATTATTATTATTCCCTTCCGTGTTTAGTAGTACTTAAAATATCGAAAGATATTCAATTCCTTACTCAACATTAAATATAAAATAACAGCCATTGGCTAGAGTCTCCTTGAAGATAATTTGTATAAGTATGTACGTTATTCAATATTTTTAAACTTGCATTCAATTTTCAGGTGTTTGGTCTCCGGTAGGGACTCCTGAAGCCCAAAGGAAGGAGTTTAACTTCAAGGACGCACAGAAAGAAGAAACTGAGAAAAAACCCGAAGAGACAGGTGAACCGGCACCAGTTATATGGACTCCTAGGAGTGCGGGCGCGAGTCCGACTTTGGAGAAAAAGTCTTTCAAACCTGTTAACTTTGAGTCACCAACACCATCAAGAAAAGTTTACACTTCGCAAAACTTTCAAGAGGTGATTATATATTGAAAGCTCCATTCCTTACACAACTTTTTCCTTCAGTCATACCAAAGAAGTACGAGTATTAAAACAGACAACAAAAATTTATATATTATTAAAACAGATTTTTTCATTACTTCTCAGCATTAAAACTACAACATTTAGTTATCATAGTGTTTTTTATTCTTCTAAAATTTTGTTTTGTTCTTCAAAAAATTCAAAAATAATACAAATCTACCTTTATAAGATGGGAACCTAGATAGAAATATATTTTATTGACGGCCTATTTTATTTTTTTTATTTAACTCTTAATTTATCTCCAAGCTCCTACTACCCTACCGCCTTTCCCTAGCTCATCATACTTCTTAAAATATGTAAATAACTATAGCAACGGTTCTCAACCTGGGGTTCGTAAAGGGTCGCTATGGGCTTCGCGGAAAGAAAATGTGTAATGGTGGACATTTACATTGTATAGAGTTACAGTATTAAATAGTTAACAAAATATTAATATTGTTCAACAAACATAATAAATTATAAATACAAATTTAATACAGAATATGATAAACATATATAAACTAACTTAAGTCAGATATTAAACTAATATGTAATAAATAAATACACTGCAATAAATATAAAATAAATATAATGAATATATAAATAATCGTGAATATTAATGTCTGTCTGACCTGGCAATTGAGGTTTTATTGCCTGCCCCATCCACAGAACTGGTTTTAACATACACATTTATACAAAATAAATACTGTGCAGAAATAAGTTGGAGGCTGCCCCAGACATAAGACTATACTTGGCATCTTTTGAACCTGACTTCTAAAAATTATGTGCGACAAAGCAAGGACGGGTTTCCCACTAATATAAAATTGCAAGTAAAAGAAATGACGGAAGTGTTTACAATTTAAAGTAATTTTTCCTTTTTTTAATAAAACTAATGGCAGAACTAATTGTTAAATTTTTGTAATTAGTTCTTTCTGTTACATTTGATATTTATTATTCATGTATGAAATTGCAATCGTAAAATATAATACTCATATAGTTTTAAACTGTTTATTGCTAACCCTATTATTGCACTGATTCTTCATTACTGACGCTGGACTTGAACGAACTAGATACTAATTATAGTCCGGGGGTACAATTCATGGGAAGAAGTTGGAAGGGGTACGCAACTGCAGTAATGTTGAGAACCGCTGAACTATTGGCTTGCTGATTTTCTAGTTAATTATGTAAAACTCAAAATCATTGCAAGTAAGCGCAATCAGAACAACTCCAGGAATAGTAGCTAAGTGTTATTTCAACATCTTCGAGAATAGTAAAGCGGGTAATGAGAGGTGTTTTGGCTAAGTAACAAGTTGACTGAATGGCCGGATTTCTAAAAATATACTTTCTTTGAAACATTATTGTTTATTTTGTCGCTTGATGCAGTGAACCGAATGCGACCAAATATCATTATTTTGTTAAAGTTGTATATATTTCATACTAGTGAAAGGATATTAGATTCAGGTAGGTTTTAAAAAGATAAGTTGTGTTTGAGCATTTAGTGGCTGTATTTGAATAAATTTAGTTCCAGTTTTTTAAATTACCAAAAAGATGTTACTACATCTTGCTACAATATTGTTTCTACATTGCATGCTTTAATTTTTAAAGGCATGGTTAAATCATTTTTGATTTTATAAAACCTTATAAATTTATAGACAAATGTTTCTTTAAATTTTGTAAAGATTTAGACGAAACATGAGAATTGAAAACCAAAACCAACGTGCCAAAAAATAAAAAAGTTATTACAATTTTAATTTTTTTATGTATTCATACGGAAAACTCATTAGGTAATTTTAAACACAATCAATTAATCGGACTTGAAGTATATGATTTAAAAACTTGATGAAAGTAATGATTTTGAAATAATTTCTTGATATATGTTCCACTTCTATTGGGCAGCACTGATCAGTTAAGTACAATTCTAAAGTCTTCCGTAAATAATAATTCATACTGTTTTCTTTACAGGAACCCAAACCACCAACAGATTTACCAGTTACGTTAGAATGGAAGAACGATTCTGGTAGAACCACTACTCGTGCTGCAGTAGAACATGAAGTGCACTCTCAAAGTACGACTAGTCGTCTCGTAACCAGTCACAGTGCACCCGACACTTCCATTGCAGGCGCAGATACTAAGTTACCTCGGGCACAAAATCCTACAATCACCTTGCTGCAAAAAGCTAGGGGTAAGAATATTGTATGTTGATTCACAAACTTATATTACTGTTTGGTTCTAAATTAAATTCCTTTATAGAGCAAACAATAGTAAAGCTATTTTGATTGTTTTAAGTACTTTTCACAATATGAATTTGAAAGGATTCAATTTTTAGGCATGAAAAATCAGTAACTTATTAGAAGGATTAATAATAATCTGTCTGTATTACATAAAATAAGAAGTTCTGACTGACTGACTGACTAAACCATAATCAACATACAGTCAAAACTATAATAGCTAGAGCCTATACATTTTTAGGGTACCTTCATACCATTATGTAGAGGTGCAAAAAGAAAGGATTTTGAAAAGTATTGATTTTAAGGGCTGCAAATGGTAAAATACGGGGGTTCATTCCCAGCCCTATAACAGATAAAGCCGCTGATTTGAATCAAAAGTTTAGCAACACAATTCTAGGTGTTGGCCTATACTGAATCAACACACGGTTGTTGAATGCATTTACATTTATTACTATAGCGACCGACCAACTTAGCAAATTTAGAATCAGTTAATTATTTTTCACAACCTATGTCTTTTTTAGGTTAGGTTAACTTATACTAAGGAAAAATCAATGAAAAATGCTTACTGTTTTATAATTTAAACATCTGTTGTTACATATTATAAATACAAATGCTGATTTGGATCTAAAGCTTAACACAATTTTAGGTCAGGCATATACTAAACCAAAACACATTTATTACAATAGCAACCAACTTGGTAAATTTATAATCAGGTCATTATTCTTTACAAACGACAGTTTTTTTAGGTAATAGCAAACAAAAACAGAAAAGGCTTACTATATCATAACTCAAACACCTATCACTATTAAAATTATACTAACTTTATTCTTAATAGGTCTATCTGTCTAGTTTGAAATATCGCTTTACCATATCACATTATTGTCTAATTTTATAACTTAAAAACTGGCTATCTTTTTCATAAAAATTAAAAATCTCTCTCCTAATCAATCATCATTCCCATGAGGAAATCATAGTATACAATAATCTGTTTGCATTAGCCTTGCTGCGGGGGTTAGTTAGCGAAGCGAGCAGGGGCAAAGCCCTTTAGTCATATATAATATGAAGTATTTATTTTCCATTAACAATTATACAAAAATAAACATAATGAACATAATTTGTTTAAACTCTTGTGTAAATGTTGATTATTTAATTTTGAAGATTGTATGTAATAGAGCTTACATTTTTTGCTGTCTTATAGTTGCGTTCATTTTATTGTTTTTATTAATGTGTACATTTTCATATTCCCAGTTAAAAAAAGTGATTAATTGTATTGGGTTCAAAAATAAAATAAAATTTGTATTACATATATATTCAATACATTTATTTACATAGTATAAAGTAATTTTGGAGTTGGTTTTTCAATTTTGTAATGATTTACACTTCAAAATATTTTCCAGAAAGTTCCTTTATTAATTATATCTAATAATATGCCAAGTTATAAGTTTATACTAATCAGAAGGCTGGCGGAGGGCTGCCACACGTTTGAGAATGACTAAAAAACATTCAACTGAAAGCCAAAGGTAGGAGAATAAGAGGAAGGCAACATTTAAGTGATGTAGAGGGAATATGTCTAAAACATAGAGCAAATTGTAAAATAGAGTAAATGTGTTGAAATACCAACAAATAAAGATGTTTACACAGTATTTAACCCTTAAATACTAACAAGGGAACCAATCCCGTCAATACTAACAAAGCGTCTCAGAGGCTTACATATAGTGAAGAACCATGTGTTTTACGATACAATTACCAACTATTTCAACTCAGTTAACTCAATTCATTATACTAGAATGTATTTGGATGGATTAAATTAGTACGTTTTGAAAAAAAAAAATTATTTCAATTCTCTCTTGAAAAAATTACAAAAATAATCCTGTACTAGACATGACTAGACCTGTCTTTCCCAAACTAGAAACAAATGTTAAAACTTAAAAATATCTCCTCAGGAACGATTGTTTCAACTTTTCAGAAAAAATAATTCTACAAAATACACGCAATTACTTACCAATTTAGTATTTACATTTGCACTGCAAACACACTAGGCCGCTATGCTCTAAGCAAACTGGGACTTCACAAATGGAACGCTTAATTTTAACATACTTTTCTTCTTGTAATCACAGTAGCTACAATACTTTCTTTTCTTCAATGTACCCTTTTGTGGTTCCTTCAAGTTTTGTGCCTATGAGGCGTAAAATAATTTAAGTTTAATACTAACAAGGCGCCTCTCAGACATAGTAAGTAACTTTTGGAAAAATGATCATTTCTCACCAAATCTTCACATCACCAAGGTTAGCGGTTGACTGGTGTGAGGAGAGACACTTGCTTGAGGAATTCACAGAGTATAGAGGAGAGTCATCAAGGTCACGATATTTTTCAGTCATTCAAATCTGCATCCACATCTGAGAGGCGCCTTACGCCTTATTAGTATTTAAGGGTTAAATACTCCCCCAGTAATATAAGGGAAAAAGTTAAAAATCAGTGTGAGCTTCTATGTTAAATACATTTATGTGTTTACAAAATTTGGAGAAAATATTTATTTAACTGTTCAGTTGGAATAATTTTTTTTTTTTTTTTTTTTTGAGAGAGAGAGAGCTGAGCAAGTACTAGGAGCAGTTATCATGTTACTTAAAAATCAATTACATCAATATATACTTTTTTAGTTATGTATTGATACCAACAATATAAAAAGATCTAAAAATAAACTGAATGTTTACAGTTGTATAATCATAATTATCTATATACTCATATGGAAGTCAAAATTCATGTCTGTTTTTTCAAATAAAATTTAGAAAGTAACTATTCTTTATTCCAGAAGGGCAGCTGCCTCGTGGCGCACATTACCTTGAAGAAGATATAGTTGTTAGAGATAAGGACAGTAAGTCTCCCACTGTTCTACCAAATGAAATAAGTAAGTTAATCATAACTGTCACTAGATATGGTTGTTTTCTATGATTACTTTGTTAGTCTTAAGTTTAGACTTTAACATGTAAATTAAGATAATATATAATTCAAATTATTATTGCCAATGTGCTCTTCATTGATATTTAGGTTTGCATACTTAATAAGAAGCCATAATCATAAATGCAGACATTCTAAATATGTATCATTTTTATTTGGATTTACTTGATAAACAAATACAAATTATATGGATGAGCAAATTTCACCGTTGGTTTTTTTCTTGAAATTCTACATCGAAATGAAGTATCACATTAATGAAGTGGTCACCTTCCTGTTTAAAAAAACGAAGTTACATTCAAAATGGTGAATCCAAAAGATGGCAGATGAATTTTTTTATATCTTATTAAAATAGTATTTTTACATAGAGTAGGTCCCTCTATCACATCTACCTTCAAATTGTCCTTATATACGAAATATTAAACCGGTCCCAGACTTAATTGACACCCTGTATATTTAAATTATGCATAAATTAAAACAACCGTTGAACTGTTTTTTTTTTATATATTCGGTAAAATTTGTCTTTTTAGTTACATTTTAGAATGTCAATTTGTATTCATACAACAGTGATGGATTATCCATAAGGTCAGCAGCACTCCCTATTTTAATTAATATAATAAATAGGTACTGTATTTCTTTTTGTTAATTTATTAAGAACTCAATATACTGATTTGATTCTAGAACCAAACTGCATAAAAAATGATAGATATATTTGAATAATAGATTGTACGTAATAATCAGTATTAATTAATTATTGGCTGAGTTAAGTAAAATATTTTTTTAGGATGTTTTCCGAAATGTTCGACTTAAAATTATTTGTTTGAGTGAAAACTAGGAACAACAATGTTTCCTCTCCAGTAATTAGATAGGCGTAGTGATTAACGTATTTCTTTAGTTTTTTTTATCTGAAATCGTATTATTATTTTTGGATTTAGTAAACTTATTTCAGAAAAAAAATAAACATTAAGGTCGTCCTAAGCATTTTTTCAATTCACAAAATAACATGATTTTACTGTAACAACAATGAAGCTGATAAACATAGCTAAGTAATTTCTTTGCTTTTAAATTTAGTTTTTTAGAAATGTAACGAAAATAAAATTAGGTTAGTTAAATGGTTACAAACAAAAAACGTATCAAGTAACGTAACTGTATTGAGCATTGAATTGTAACTTCAGCTAAGTATAGACAATTTTGGAATACAAATTGTTATAAATGTGTCTCACTTTAAGATTAAAATATATTCATTTGATAAATAAAACTGTTTTTTATATCTCTACTAAACTAATTTTTACTAAAAATGTAGTACTCATTATTAATTTACCTTAACCTCAATAAAATTTGATTTTATGAAATACCTGTACGTTAAAACATTAGTTGAACCCCTCAATATGTATTTTGGTAATACAAACAACTTGTATAATTTTTGTAGGTATAAATAAGATTATAAATAATTATTTAATAAATAAATAACAGTCGGGGCAAAAAACAATAATTAACTACAGTAGTTGTAATATAAATTCATGTTTAGTTTTTGTTAACTCGTAAATAACCATATCAGCTTAGATAAAAAGGATTTGTTCTGAAATCAAAGACACTTCAATTTTATTTTTTATACGTATAGATTATATAAATTTTAAAATGTTGTAATACTCAATTTACTATTACCTTTCAGTATTAAAAATTAATATTGAACGAATATAAGTGACATGAATATGTGAGCATAGTGCATGTTTTTGTAACACTTTTATGAAACATGTAAATCAATTATAAATGTATAACTTACCTTTAAAAATACTTTTTCAGTTTATTCTATTCGAAAGGAATACGAAAGCGAAACAGAAGACAAAAAACCCAAGAAAATTGTCGAGCTCGGACCAAGAAAGTTTGAAGGAATCGGTCCAACAACCAAGGAAGGAATTCCAATAGTTCTGAGATCTGTGAGTTCTTTGTACCTATTAAAGTTAACAGTAAGTTAAAAGTAGGTACTGTAAAAGTCTTAAAAAATTATTGAGTTATTTTTTTCAGTTCTTCGAATCTATTACTGTATTAATAAATATATAAATAATATTTAGCTTACAAATTTTTTTTATAACCTTGTATATTTCTTATTTTACGCTATACGACTTCTTTTACTGTTACTTATGTAATCAACTTAAAATCAGAAGAATTAATTATTTGTATATGATATTTAATTCAGTATTATAATGCTTTTAATAGTTTCTATAATGCAATTAGGACCATCATTGAAATGTGTTTATCGTTACTAGCAATAATATTAGGGCCTAAATTTATTACAAGAATATAAAAATAAAAACAAAAAACTAATTAGTTAAAAATAAATCCAACATATCATAAATCTATTATAGTAATGGTATTTATCCATTTATCTATTATAGTCTTATTTTATCAAGAAATAACTATGTTGTGATAATTTTTGTCCTGTTGCAATTAAAGATATATAAATATAAATTATCCATGGTCTATATACTTCCAAAATTTGTATTGAATTGTATAAAACTATTTTTAAAGTATTAAATGTTGTTGAATTAAAGTTTCTTACCTTATCAATTCCCGTCAAGTGACCTTACTTTCGTTGATTGTTACACGTTCCGGGCTTGTTAACCTATCATCAGACAATAAAATACACAAAACACAAACACAATACAGTTCACATGTAGAGTCCGTTTAATTGTACACTCGTCTGCTGCTGGCCAGCGACTGTCAATCAGTAGTACGGTACTACACCAAATATATTTTCTGTTTTTAAGAACTTAACGACCTTGTTTAAGAGGAATTAATTGTATTGTCCAATGATGGGCTAACAAGCCCGTTTATTGAATCAGCAGACTTTTTGAGCAAATAATGAATAACTACAATAAAGTGTCACTTCACGGACGTAACATGTGCATTACAATCAGAAGAAACCTTTTGTCTTTGTTACTGTTTATTTATTAAATTTATTTATGTATTTTTTTATCATTCTGAAGGACTTGAAGTAGTTTTAAAATAGTGTATGTTTCATGCTGCACTTCTCATAGGAAATGATTCTGTCTCAGGTAAAAACTTAGCTTATTAATTTTTGCCCAGGGGTAAAGTAGGTAAAGGCCCTCCAAAAATAACCTGTAGCACCATGAAATTGTTTTAAGGCAATGCACACAAAACATATAATTGTAAATTTGTATTTAAACATTTATTTATATTTATATGTTATCTTGAGCTTATGTTATCAATAGTTTTTTGTGACATGGCAAGGCCAGTAATAGTGATTGATATAATCAATTTAATTGAATAAATATAAAACAATAACAGCCTACAAAGACAAAAATTTTAAATCAATATAAAAATGGAACAGGAAAATAAGTTTGCTATAAAGTCTTAAAAAAACCAAAGAACAATTAAAAAAAAAAAGTTTAGGCTTTGCTTGGAAAATGTACAACGAAAGAATTTAGAAACTTTCTAAGTGGTCTTAAACCTGAAATGTTTGTGATGGATTTTTTTACAAAAAGGTTTTCTTTATGACCTTATTGGAACAAAACCAGGAGCCATGATCGTTCAGAACTCTTTTCTATACAACTTAAATTCTAGATTTAATTCCTTTATTTTTTGCAATTAATTGTTTTTTATTTTACCTTTTTGGAAGTCCGCAGTATCAGTGGATAATGTATTGCCTTTTCACTGTAATAGACTTTTTAGGAAATATTAATTTCTGCAAGTATAGCTAATTAGGTTTAAAGGCTAACTGAGTGTGATCAATATATACAAAATATTTGTAATATTTCTTGAATCTTCCCTCTAGTAGTTAATTATTTTTGCGGTTATGTTAATCCTTATTGGAATCAAAATTAAATATTTTTATAGCATAGTTGTCTTCAAAAATTGGCTGTATTAAGAGCTTAGTTTTACTTTAAACTGATTATGTTGATGCCAACATTCCTCAATTATGAATTTTTCTCTATTTACTTTAAAATAGTAATATTAATGAAAAACTTTGTAAAATTGCTTTCAGTTTAAAGTTATACATTTTTTTAAGAGATAAATATTAAGTTTTACCAATCCCATAGTTTCCTGAAAATATGTGTTCCATAGCCAGACCGCAAAATTTAAATATTCCCTTGAGTCAATCCAAGATCTGTCACTGATCACAATGCATTATTTATACTAATATCACCACAAAATATTTTTGGTTTACATTTCAATATAGTTTCCTAATATTGGTTTTCTTGTTTAATAAATAAATAGTATTTATTAATTTCCCATGTGTTATTTTAGTTAAACTTCATAAGTCAACCATAACTTGTTTGTAGTTCAATATAATTTTGGACTAATTACTAAGATTGATGTATTTGACTAGTCCATTAATTCTAGTTTGTACGAGGTGAGATCAAAAATACAGTGAATTATTTTATTACAAAATAATAAGCTTACATAGAATTGGAATTAATCTTCTTCAAAGTACTGTCCTTGGCTAGCGATGTACTTGTCCCAACGTTGAAGCCATGACTGGAAGCATTTCGGGAAGACTTCTTTCGGAAGGGCTTTCAGTTGCTGGGTCGTGGCCGGAATGTGGAAAAAGTTTTCTTTTTAGCATGTTTTTTATTTTTGGGAAGAATCAGAAGTCGCATGGTACTAAATCTGGTGAGTAAGGTAAATGTGGATAGACAGGAAAAATTTTTCCGGCCAAAAACTTACGACTCAAAAGTAACTTGTGGCTCGGAGAGTTGTTGTGATGAAGAAGGACGCCATTGGCCCATTTTTCTGGTCTCTTTCTTTGCACGTCATTTCATAAACGTCCCAGTAGCCCCTTGTAAAATTTGGAGTTTACATTTGTTCTCTTTGGAACAAACTCTGATCGCACTATGTCCTCACTATGGGAAAAACAATGAGCATGACCTTGATTTTCGACTTTGACTGATGTGCTTTTTTAAGGCGAGGGGAGGTATTGGTTTTCCATTGAAAACTCTGAATTTTTGTCTCAGATTCATAGTGATAGCCCAACCTTCACCTCCAATTACAATTTTGGCTATAAAGTGCGGACAATACTTCAATTCCGTGCATACTGAGTCACAATTTACCTTATCGAATTATAGTCAAATTATAGGTTAAAATGTTTTGCATGAACCCATACAAGATGTTAAATTTTATAATAGTCATTCGCATGTTTAAAAGAACAAGTTTGGATCCATTTGCACATTTTCATCTGTTTTTGAGGTCGAACGACGTCCCGACGTTCTTCGTTTTCAACCAACTTATTTCCACTTTTAAATCGCTCATACCACAAGTAAACAGTCTTCAGAGTTATCGCAATTCACTGATTTTAACATTTCATGAGCTTCTTTGGCACTTTTTTGCAGCTTGAAACAAAACTTAATGTTAATCCACGATGCACGACACGACAAACACGACCTCACTTACTCTGGAAGTTGACTGACAAGTTAGTCAGACTTGTTTGACCTATTTAAACTTGACACAGTCTGTCTTAACAGTTCAGACTATTTTACATATTAGATTAAATGGGTGTAGCATCAGCAGTCTCTGTTGTAATAAATTCATTCACCGTATTTTTGATCACACCTCGTATATATTGTTTCAATGTGTACTTTTTGTTGTGTAAAATAATTTAAAATAACATATGACTAGTATAAACAAACAAAATTAGTATCTTTTGTTTACTTAATATAATCTTATTTTGAAATAAGTTACAATACTTAGGTATAGCTTATAAAAATTGCAATAACTTAAAGTTAATTATTACTGTAATAAATTATTATTAACCTACTAGACAATACATTTGTATGATTTGGACACAATCTTCTTGAGTTATCTTAGGTATTTTAGCTACTTATTATTCTCACAAAATAAAATATGTTACAACACTACCTGAACACTAAGACCTTCTTGACAAGGCATTAGTTATCTTATTATCTTTACTGAAAGGAATGTGTAATACCATATGTCTGCTACTCAGTTTTTTAGATAGTTATATTTAAGTACTTTAATGCTGAACCATTTAATGAGGAAATAAAATGTGATTTAGTTAACTTTGGTAGAAGGAATGATTTTTTTAATGCTATGTGCGTCTACCTAATATTTTGCTTCTATCTAATATTTTAATAACAAGATAACTGCAAAATTTTAGTAAATAATATTAGTAACCTTTCATAGTCATTCAAAAGTTTAAAATTTTGTGAGTTAATTATAATAAAATGAGTCCCCTTCTCTTTCTTCAGGCAAATGAGCATTGTTGGTCTCATTTTGAAATATTTGTTATGAGGAGTACTTAATAAGTTTCATAACTCTTGATAAACCTAAAATTTCTGAGTTATTTATGTCAATGGTCATGAGCATATATATATATTAATTATATGCCTTTTTAAATGAAACGATAAATTTCATTTACATTTTTTTACAATTATTGTTTTGCAATTATTTGAACAAGGAAATAAATATAACCAGAAAGATTTTAATTAATAGTTGTTTGATTTATAACATTTAAGAATAATCAAATATTTAAAGTGTTGCATATCTAGGAAATTACAGGTACTTTACTTTGCATGAAATGATTAGAATTCATCACAATGAAATTTTATTCTTTGATTAAAATTTGGGACGTAATCTGATCATGCAAGTAGTGACATTATTTTGTTACATAATCAAGAACTACAAATAATATTATTCTAAACAGTTAAATGTCAGTTTTTCATAAAAATTTCAAAGAGCTCATCAACAGAAGTACCAGATCATTAATTAATTTTGCCAGAGTTTTATCATAATCACTAGTGTAAAACAGTTCTGTAAAGTAAATAAAGCATAACTTACCTTTGAAATTGAATTTAACTTTTAAAAAATAATTAAATAAACTTTTCTAATTTTATATATTGTTTTTTTGTCCAGGAAGTGAAAGATGTAAACCAGCAAAAATGGTACAAACGAATGTACGATTCCTTACATAAAGCAGAGAGAGACAGTAAGTTTGTTCACAAATCCTAACATAGTATAAATCAGTTAAATAAGTCATATTAATTTTGTTTGTGTCAATATCACAATACGGGCAGATTTCAATGGACGACTTGAAAATAATGATGGTATTTCTTTAAAAAATGTTTGTGTAGTTTAACTTCTGAAGAATGTAAAACAAAATCTGTGTTGGTGTCGTAAAGTATAACTCCAGTTGTCTGAATTAATTGGGGATTAGGCCATTAAGGATGTGCAGAAACCCTGGATATTATTGCTAAAAAAATTAAGTACAAAAAATATAACTGACTCAAAAATTAAAGGTTATATCTGGGTGAAGACTACACACAGCAGTTTATGAAGGAGAGGGGGTTATTGATTTCAGACAATCAGTACTTTTCATCTTAAAATAATAAATCAATATTTAAAAAGTTTGATATTACAAAAGTCTCAATGCAAAACCAAAAATAAAGCTTTAATAAATAAAAAACCACATTAATTATAAATATACCTCCTGTGCTTAATTTAACTTTCTTTATGTGAACTCGCTTTTCTCTTTCTTAATTAGAGCAATAATTTCTTTATTTTCTCCTCCATTGATCCTGATAGTTGAAGTTCTACAGTAATTTGTTTCTTGTATTCTATATTTAAACATTAAACATTTATTTGTACAAATATTAAACATTTTATTTCAGTAAACACAACAAACAGTAACATTACTATTTTTTGTACGGTAAATACATGAACTAAATTTACATTTTTTTAATTATTGTATTTTATGAAAAGTTTATAAAAGATATTTTTTAAAGTAAATGGCAGAATAAGGATCAGGGAAGTTTTGGAGGATAATAAATGATTGAGAAACACATTTTACTTAAGTTGTACTAATTACATTTAAATATCATGTTTACATTATTAATTAGAATTACATTATTAATTGTATAACTTTTTAATTATAATTGTTGTTTTGTATTTTAAAGTATACTGACATTTAATCGTTTCCCCCAAACCAATTTTCAAATCCAAACAAAAAGATTTAACTGAGTTGTTTTATTCAAAATATTGCATTTAATTTTCATGATAAAGCTAATGGCACTAATTCCTTGTTTTGGAAATGTTGGGAAATCAGCGGTCGTTAAAGTTCACACGGGCTTCTTTTTTATGTATTTGTAGCCCAGTAAGTTAGAATTGTTCTCCAAAGTTAAAAAATATGATTGGGCAACAAATGCACAGATTCTTCGCCTTAATGAGGAAAAATTTAACATGTACATTGGAGATTAATTTTAAAACACTGCACTATCTAATACTCAAGAATACTTTATGTATAAAAAAACACAGACAAGTCAACAACATTTATGACTTTGCTACACACTTATAGTCTGTGTGAAGTAACCTGTCCTCTGGAACGCTCGGCTACCTGAGGCTGGCCCGGGTCAAACTTCAGCCCTCGCTTCCGACCGCTGCTGATTCCTTAATGTGTCTCGCTTCTGAATCCCCACTAGAAAATTAACTTTCTTTTCATGATCATAATTTGCAAATTTCCATCGAATATTTGAAAAGTAGATGAAAAAATAAGAAGAATGATGAAATATTCTTTGTATGAAATATTCCACGGATGAACACAGAGGGCAAAATTGCAGTCTAGACACTTGTACTGTGTATCTTTTCGGTTTTTTTTTTCTTGAGTTTTGGTGTTTGAACAAACGAAGCAAGGTTTTCGAACTCTTTGATTCTGTCCCTTACGATTTGGCATGGATGTGGAAAGTGGTGGCCTGTCAGGTGTAAAGGATTCTTGTAGCCAATTGGTGCAATTGCTCTTGGTACAGGTCTTTTTTCTTTTGAAATATGGTGGGTTTCAAAAATCTGTCTGATAAGATTTATCCTGAAATCGAAAAAAGGGACCTTTTTTGTTGAAACATTCAACATGATTCAATATGGTGGTCCAAAAAAATGGAAAAATAGTTTTCAATACCACTTAAATAGTTGTTTAACTATGATTGTGAGAACCTATCACAAGTAACGACTGTGGTAGTTACTGCACATTTCACCGAGCGCTTCAGTCTACAACATCTGTGACAGTGACAGAAAAATCATCACAATTGCCCAATCAGATAGAGTGCCCCACCACATTACTGAATCAGATGTGTAGACTTGTTACCCCCTCCACTCACCCAAGAACACGAACCATCCATAATAAAACCCTAGCTGTCATTCAATATTAATAAAACAACAACTGATTCATGATGCATCAAAAAACGTACCGGTACATCGATACTCCTTTCGGCCAAACTAAAAATGATGTAAGAAAATATAAATTTCATTTTTGTTAGATGTTGAAAATAATTCAAAAATTTCCCATAAATTTAGAGGCGTGGGGGTGTAAACTATTAGGTGGGAGAGCAGATGCTGCAAGAGAGAAGGGGTGACCTAGGTCCGGACCAGATGACATTTGTCACTGTATAAGTAAGTTATTGACATTGTTGTTTGTAACTATATTATTTTGGCAGTGTGATATAGAACCAAAAATTGTACTCACAATGAAACTACTAATTCTATGTCTTTAGCGCTGCCATGAGATTAGGCTTTGATGCAAACATTACTTCGCAATTATCATAGATTTAATATGTTAATTTTAAGCTTTTTTTAAATAATATTTGTACCCATAAAATATTGTTTTATTATTTTAATTGCATACTATTATCATGTGCTCATGTCAATGTATTCTTATGTTTGACAAGTAATTTTCTTATTGCAGAAGATTCTGTTACAGTACGATACAAAACTCGAAGAGGTGATCAAAACAAGTGTACTTTATTCTATGCATTTTTCCAGCTTAATCACAATTTCTGCTATTGATCACTAACTGGTTTTTGGAGGCTTTGTTATTTAACATTTTTAATGGGTTATCATGGTTATACGTATAAGAAATGCACTCAATTTTAGTAGTATTCTTTAATCATCTCATCTTACAACCATTGATTTGAAACACTTGAATCTATTATTAATATTGATTTATTTGGTTGGAGTATTCTAGTGTTGTACAGACGTTTAAATAATGTATCTAATAAATCTGCATACAAATATGTCACTTTTAATATATTTAACAAATTTCAATAAATTAATTAAAAATCTAGTGATCGTCATAGTGTATTCTTTCATCAAGCAGACATGTACAGCTCATTACATAAACCCACAAAGCAGAAGAAACAAATATCAAAAAATCTAAACAGAAAAAAATAACCAAGCATAAATAAATTTAGCAAATCTTTAAATGTTTGAGTTAAATATAAACAGGTTGTTCACAGAGACTAATAGCAATCACTCGTCAATAAACAAACTCAATAAACATTTCTCTTTTCACTGGAAACAAAAATAAACACACCTTGTTGTGTAACGTATTTAAATAGGTACTCTTAAAATAGTTTAATTAAAATTTCTCTAAAAACTTTATGAACAGAATTTTTTTAATATACAGGAATGGTTTGGCTAGTTGAAAGCTTTTGAATTTTCATAATATTTAATCACACTTAAAAACGTAATAATTTAATGTATTTATTCAAACGTCCATTTCTCATTGATTTGTACATTATTTTATATTAATGGATGAACATTAAACTATTGCGCTTATTTACATTCGCTGAATAGTAACAACCAACATTAATTTTAAAATGATAATAACAAGATAATATTTATAAAATATTACTATGAATGATAGAAAAATTGTTTTTTATCTGGCAATAACTAAAGCCCCACAATTAGAATAGGCGGTAATTTTAATTTCTTGATTTTATCATTGATTTAGGAGTGTACAATAAGAGATAAATTATATTTCACATTTTTTTAAATACATGAGGCGCCTAGAATCAAACTCCGCCAAATCCACTCTATGACTTTTTTGGCAAAGTCGCAAAAACTGCTACAAACGCATCCAGAACAATACAGACATGTAATTTGTATTAAAAATTGTGGTTATTTTATCCTATAATAGTGACAAAATATGAAAACAAATTAAAAAAATATTTTTAAAATACAAGGAAAAATATGAGTTGGAAATTCGGATGTGGCGGGTTTTGATACTAACTTTAGGATTTGGCTGGTTTTGATACTAGCCTTTGGATTTGGCGGATATAGAAACACACAAAAAATAATGAGTGCTTTTTGCTTCAAAGGGGTATTAAAGATAAGTTACATTATTTACTAAAAATATTATAAACCTAATAATTTATAACATTGTAGGTTATTAATAAAAATCATTAAGGTAAACAAAATTCTTTACTGAGCCTTCAAAATTAGATTACAAACAAAACTATATTAAATTGAAGAAAACATTAATCATTTTAAATCTAATCTTTAAAAATTTTTAACTAGACAACTTCAAGCTTTTCATTTTCTT
The DNA here is from genome assembly GCA_018207615.1 of Philaenus spumarius. Classification (NCBI taxonomy): domain Eukaryota; kingdom Metazoa; phylum Arthropoda; class Insecta; order Hemiptera; family Aphrophoridae; genus Philaenus; species Philaenus spumarius. Next base: position 483,021 of record JAGFPH010000231.1, on the reverse strand, counting down.
CGTCGTCGATGATGTCGTAGTCGGCTTTAGCTAGCTTTCCCGAACAAGGAGTTAAAGGAGCCCCCACAGCTTCTTGCATTACAAAAGGTTAATAATCACTTTGTCACAAGAACAATCAGAAAATAATAATAGTCGAGCACGAAAGTTACGTCTTCAGTTCACTATGACAGTGTCAAAAGTTTACTAACACTTAATGGAGTAGTAAACAACTTGCTAGTCGCTAAGCATGATGGGAAGTCACGTGACTGAACCGCGCACTCTCATTGCCTGCCTTGGATGTGGCAGATTTTGATACCAACAATGGCCTAACCCTGTTTGGATCTGGCGGATTTTGAAACCAAGCAGCTTTTTCAACATGATTTTACAGTCGGATGTGGCGAGTTTAGCTACAAAATAATGTTTTTATTGAATTCTGCATGTAAAAATCTGTAGGATAAGATGTATAACTCAAATTTAATTTTTTTGGGATTTGGCGGGGTTTGATTCTAGGCGCCTCACATCCTGGAACATAATCTTATTTAAATCATTGGTTCACTATTTATTTGTACTATCTATACCTGAAAATTAACCCTAAACTACTTAAGTTAGTGATTTAAAAGATGTAGTAGTCATTCAAAATTCAATTTTTGTTTATGCATATGAAAGTTTGTTTCATAGATTTTTGAAGAATAAAAACAGTTATTTTAGGGTTTAACGACATAACAAGTATAATTATAAACGCAATATTTATTAAAAGTATGTTGCTTATTTGTTACACAAAATGCTATTAATGTTAATTTGTAAATATATTGTGCAAATTTAATTTTTCTTTGTACTCACCAATACAATTGGTTTTGAAATAATGTAACAGCTTCAACTAAATCAGAATATCTACTACAATTCGTTCACACCTTTATTCCCCTCAACAAATTCATTCTTCAAGTTAAAAATAAGTTTGAATTATTCTCCAAATTATTTAAAAAATTATAAAGTTTAATAAAATTTCAAAGAAATTTCCCAAAGTTTTAATTATCTGGTACATCTTTTCCCCAAGCCCCCCCCCCCCCCCCCCCCCCACATATATATGCAGCAGTCATTCCATTTTCATTACCTGAGGCTTCTATTAATGATGATGATAATAATAGACATCTGATTATGCAATGCAGATACATATAAATCAACTCAAATTTACACCTTGTAGTTAGTTTACTGCATTAGGAATTAATTTACACCGTGCAGATTCTTTAATTGAGTATGAATCTAGATGAAGCTGACAAAGAGAATAGAAACAAGTATTACCTCTGTTAGGTCCTATATCAAAGCCCACTAAAGAATACCGTTGAGGGACGGAATTGTGTACACCGAGACCTTGAACGATCCAATCGCCGTAGTGCGACGTTGTCACGTTCTTCCCACGCTTCTAACTGACTGCGGCTGACTCAACGCATTTATAATTCTTTAAACTGTGCAATCAAGCCTCGAGCGGTAAATACCAGGAGTGTTCGAGGGTAGTAGATATGGCAACGCTGCACGCCCATCCTATTGGCCGCTTCGCAACGGTATTCTTTAGTGGGCTTTGATATAGTTAGCAAACTTGTATTATACTATTGGCAGATTTTGTTTACAATTTATTGAATTAATCCGAAAACAGAATTAATTATAAACATATGGTTCACTTTGGTGGGGGATTGAGTGATTTCATTTGCAATTAATAAATATGTTTTTATTGATCATACCACTACTACACTAATTTGATAATCATGCAGTTTTTTGTTGTTTTAAATGCACTAACACAAATAAAGTACTGTAATCTGTTTTAAATAACTTTAATATAAATAGCTTAGTATTTGTTTATTTTTGCTCATAAATTTAAACAATAGTTTGATCTATAATTTCAGTTCTGTTTAATATAAATCAAGATATTAGTTTTATCTATTATTCACCTTACTGGAGTGCTTTTAATTATAATATAATTAATTTACTTACACCTGCAGATACTGCTTTTTTCTATATATGCACTACGGCCATTTCTGCTTTTACAGCCATGGTCTCGTGTGTTTCAGTAGGTTATTTTCTACTTCGTTAACACTTTTAAAATCACACTTTTACACACATTTACAATTTTGTCACAATTCAACTTTAAATAACTTAAAAAACACTCAATACAAACTGTTACAATTAAAAATAGAAACAGTAATTTTGTGTCCAATTAAGGGACTGGTCCCATTCGTTTCCCGCGGTGGTTTATAGTTGACCGAGCGAAGAGAGCAGACCTTTCGGCATTTCGTCTGTGTGTCTGTCTCATGATTACGGCCAAACGCCTTGACCGATTGTCATGATTGTTTGGATGAATGTTCCTTATTCCTAGGCCAAGCGATGTATATAGATAGTTTTTTCCATTTTTCATTTTTAACTCCTTAAATAAAATAAAAATTGCGGCCGCACCGTTTCTCTCAGTTTAAGCTTTTTTCCAAAGAAAATTTGTGGCTTAACCGTAAGTCGAATTTGAAAACTAATGACATTTTGCTAGAGCAAATTTGATGTTGTACAAAATTGTTTTCTTGATGTTTTTCCGTATCTCTAACGGTAAGCTCACAAAATGGCCGCAAACTTCAAATTTGTTAAAAATCATCCTTGTTTTTTTATTTTAACCATGTTTTTATACGTTTATTCTTTATGTATCTTCATAAAGCCTTATAATTTTAAGGAGAGGGAGAGAGAGCTCTACCTGCTGTCTTGCTCTTTCCTGTGCTATGTCAGTGTGGCTGCTGTGACTGTGAGTGAGTTGTGGAGGGGGAGCCGATTAGCTTTGCGTCCCATTTACTGAGTTGTAATCCTTTACCAACTACATTATCTTATTCATTTTGTTTCTTTGTTGCACCACACAGTATTTAAAGTCAAACAAATAAATTGCAAAATAATTTTCACTAGCTAAACCTTCTACTTCATTATTGGCACACTATTTTTAACCTTAGCTCAAAACCACGTTTGTTATTTCAACGAGCGAGGTCTACTATTCACAGAACTGCCAGTATACTCAATTTGTGTCAAAATTGTAAATATGAGTCAAAATGTAATTTTTAAAGTGTTAACGAAGTAGAAAATAACCTACTGAAATGAAGCACATGACCATGGCTGAATAAACGCTGAAACGGCCGTAGTGCATATAAGAAAAAATAGGAGGCTCATACGTAAGTAAATTAATTATGTTAAAATATATTATGATAATAATAATAGTTAGTTTGCTTAACCAGATGTATAGAAATGTTGAATTTAAAATCAAAATAAAGCTTCAGGTAAGTTAGATGGATATAGTTGTATTTTATGTCTTAAAGCTGAATGATCAACCAGTTAATAAAGTTAGAATATATATTTTCAGTTGCATAATGAGCTTAACATAAAGAAATGTACTAGTTTTTAAATTCAGTATTTCTTGTTTTTGTGTCTTAATCCTTTTAGGTTATAGAAGATGTAATGTTGATAAATAGATCCAAATGTTATTTCTCTAATTTTTAAGATTCTAAAATAATTCGTAGTAGAACATCATATTAAAAAAAAAAAGTATTTTCATACTGTTTTTATTTTATAGGCCGATACCCTTACACATCCCCTGGAGGCTATTTGTCAGAACCTGAGCATCTGGGCGGAGGATATGACTCTGATTACATTTCATCAAAATATGCTACACTAGACAGACGGCGGATACGCAACAAAGAAAACGATTTCACGACAAGCACTATGCCTAGAAATAAGTAAGTACTTTGTTAAGTGTTTACCAATAATTGTAGTTCATGAATCTGATGTAATAGAAACACTTGAATCTTTTTCTTGCTTGCTCTTCTAATGTCCATTCCTTTCTCACTTTTTTCACATGTATTTATTATAAACAAGAACTGATAGTGATTCTGTTTGTGATGGTCATTGTAAATGCACCATGCTATGATATTGACTGAAAAACTTCAACCAATATTATTTATTTTTTGTATGGTTGTATTTGTCTTTTCAATTGTTTTACAACCCACAAAAAAGCAACTCTTTTCTTCTTCTTTAAAAATTGTTGTAGTTTTTGTATATAAAATTCAATTTTTGTGGATCCAAACAACATCTATATTCATTTATTTTACCTTCACTAAAAGGTTTATTCAGGAAAATTAAAAAGCCTGATCTCTCCAAATTAATTATATCAATTTAAATCTAAATTAAATTTTAAAAAACTGTACACTCTGTTAGGGGTAGAAATAACTACCCTTATTACCCGGGTTCGAACACTAGGTTAATATATAAATAAGGGACAGATCAATTACAATAATGCATCAGCGGTTCAGTGGTAATACTTATTTCTCTATATTTACTCATATAATATAATACAATACAAATATATATATATATGGTTTGATACATTAGCCTTTACTTATGCTCTACATACATTTCCTTTACTAGATACTACTTTCGTATGACAGACTGAAACAAGAACTCGGTAAACAAAGCTACTGAATTTACTTTAATCAAACTTTCCCGTTAAACTTTTGACTCCAAACTCAATGTGATATCGATAGACTAAGTATTCTGTTACTCACTCCAGTATCGTTTTGCTGCAGAATCGGTTTTGTCCTTCAATCTCGTGTAGACTTCTCGTAGTGATGTCTTGTCTCTTGCTGTCCAGCTTCCAACCCTTAGCTTCTCAATCACAATACTTGGCCAAGTCCCGGCCAAACGTCCCTAGCTAACTGGCCTAGCTTTCCGGCCCCACACTTAACAGACTGGCCTAGCTACCGGCCCAACACCTTAACAGACTGGCCTCGAATCTAGATTAGGGTTATGCTTATATAACCCATCTAACTTCCGTGTTGACAAGCTACACTGTTCTTCCGTGCATCACAAAAACACTTCCGCCAAGCTCATCCTTCCTTGTTATGCTTCCTTGTTTACCTCTATCTGTCTTACGCAAAGTAATATCTTTACACTAAACATACTAACTCTAATACTGAATATAACTACTATATATCTTTTAACAAACACACCATCAATTCGTAACAACTCAAAAAAATTTTGTTTAGGATTGTGCTAATTCAAATTATCAAAATAATCTTAACATCACAATTTTATTTGAATAAGTCATATAAACCCACAACTAAACCCATAAAATGTATTTAAATTAGTTAGCCTAGTTGAAATAAATACCTAGTATGATTAAACTGACTTTGTGCAGTAAATTATTTTGTATTTTGACAAAAGGCATGTGATAGTAATTCAACCCAACCGGTGATGCAATATACTTGAATCTAATGCCGTTAATTGGGTCCACTTTGTCCAGTCGCAATGCAAAACATTTATGTAGGCCTACTTATAAATTTTGTATAGAGTACCTACGCTAAAACATTTTCAATTTATTTTATTTCTGATATGATCTGTACGATAATTATTTATTAGAAGGTTCTTAATAAGTTCTAAAATAAAAGTGGTTTATTTTAGTTTAAAAGCATTTATTACTACGTACATAAGAAGAACAAATTTTTACCTGAAACAGTTGTAACTTCCATACATCCACCGTTAAGAGAAATTTCAAAATGTGCAATGACAACCTATACTTTGTGCTACAAATTATACTCCATTCCACCAGCTATGGCACCTGACGCAATATTAGACCCTTTACTCTCAGGCGCCACGGCTGGTGGAATGGACTATAATATTCTAAAAAATGGCAAAAAATTAAATAAAACAAACTGAAACAAATCTGTTCCTTTGCTAAATAAAAAAAATATGTTTTTACAGCTATTTTTTAAGAATTTTATAATCACAACTAAACAATGTAGTTAAACACCAACCTCTGTCAAACTATTTAAAACACTGCCAATGTTTAAATTAAATCTGACTTTACAATTATTTTAAAATAATTTTGAAGTTTGAGGCTTTTACTTTTTGGAAGTTGATCATAATAAAGTTGTTAAATAAAAACACACTGTTATAATAAACACACTATTTTTATAAAATCACAACCGGTTTTGATCTTTCCAGACCATTAATTAAAACTTCAAATTTTAATCCATAAAATTTGTTAAAACTTAATTGTTCTAATTTTGAAATATAAAGTGTGCCCTATCATTGAAAAGTCTTTAGTTTGATAATATTTTATATTTTGAGTTATCAATTGACAAAGTTGTTAAAATATTTTATTGATTTGATAAAAATTAAATTTAAAAAAACACACATATTTAATATGTACTCATTTTTATTATATTTTAATCAGAATTCATTTTCTATAAAGTTATAAAATATGGAATTAGTTTAATTTAATGTTAACTTACTAAAAATGTAGCAATTAATTGTCTAGTTTACATAAGTTGGTTGTTTACAGGTTTGGAAAGAATTCTAAGGGACTACTTGTAAACAAAATGTTTCAGGCAATAAATAATTCAACTCTGACAAGGGGGAGAGAAGAAATGTAGAACAAAGCATGAAGCTTCACTTCTTGAGTCTATGTTCAGAAGTAGAACAGAACAGTCCAGAGAGCTAAAACACCATAAAAAATAAATCTGCTTCAATTTTATCATAATTGATTTCAAGACTTTGTGTTATTTATAGAGTTACAAAAATATCTCCTATTGGAACGGCTACCGAAGTGGATTAAGGTTTAAGTGTTTGTTACAGAGGCTATGGCAATGCTGTAAAACATGCTGTAGACGTTTATAAGAACCAACCTGGTCGTATTGAAGATTATGAACCTGGAAATTCTTCTATTGCTGATGTAGAGACAAAACAGGTACTTCACAATCTTTTAATTAAAACTCACACTGGTTCAAAACTGTTTTGTAGTGATATTGCAATTTCATGAAAACTGTATTTTACACTATTGTAAGACGATATATTTAAAATATTTATATTTCCAATCCTTCTATGTAAGTTAGATATATTTCAATCTTAAATTATAAATATGATAAAATTTAAGTTATATCGATTAGAACAAATTAAATACCGGTAACTTATGTAGGTATTGTCTCTTTGTTTTCTGAAACTAAAAATAAATAATCTTGATTATTATAGTTTCGTTAACTTCTTAATTGTTTGTTGTTGCTAGAAAATACATAATATACCATTGTTTTTCTTCTTCTTGTATACTTGTTACTCAGAAACTTTACATTTAGCTGTTACATAAATAATATATTTCACATCATTTATTTTTATTAATTGTATTTTCAAACTAATAAAAATTATTGAGATATAGCTAGGGGCATCATTTTAAATAGAATGCAGTTAAAAAGAAGACGAATTCGTCTAATATATATATATAATATTCCATGAGTGGTCATTTCTAAGCATTTTAATTTGTCTTTCAAAATCTAAAAGAATATTAAATTTCTTTTAAAAATAAAAAAAAGTGTCATGTCAAACTTTTTGCCCAAATTGGTAAAAAAAGAATCTAATTTTTTTATAACAAAAATTATTTGAGAATTAAAAGGAAAAGCAAACAAACAGAACAAAAACATGCCTCTGATAACAGAGACCGTAAAATATATGAACAATTACATTTTATTAATTAATTAACAATATGGGAAAAGGTCCATTGTAAAAAGTCTGGTTTAAAGATATTTGACAGGTGTGCACTTTTTTCTTTCTTAATAAAAATAGGCTACTTCACCAATGTATGCAGATTGCAGAAATAAGTTACTATATAATTACCACGCCATAAACTTAAAGAACAACAAGAAAGATAAGATTAAAATTTGCATCCTCGGAATTCCATTCGCATTGATGTAGTATCTGAACAATAAAAATATGAGACCAGGCCGTTCTGTAAGTTGCAATCAATTTTAAAACATGTTTTTTAATAATTAGTTTGTGTTTCCTTTTTTTACAAGACTTTTGTTATTTCTGATTCCAGTGGTGGGATGAGGTGATGGACATTTTTGATGGTGTAAGTATTCAGTTGTGTTATCATCTAAATTTAAATTGTAACTCATGTTAAAACTGATTTATCCATGCTGACAGTGTATTTTGAATTTATAAAATTAGGCCAAATATTGATACACGTGTGAAACATAGTGCAACCAGTATTGAAATTGTTTTGAAGGGCAAACAAGTTTTTTACTATACTGGAACAAAACTGCATTCAGACATTTTATTTCATGACAACTGAAATGTCTTACAGTAACTCTATTAATTGATTTCCTCCAAACAAATAAATTTTGCAACTATTTCAAATTCCATTCTTTATTTTTACATATAAATACTAAACCTTAATGGCAAAAATTGTGTTTTGAATAAAAATATGTAATTTTGTGATAAACATGTAAGCAATTTAATTCTAAACTCTATAAGATAAATCAAATACTACTGTTTTATAAAATTATTATTACAACTTTTTTCTGAAATATTTTTACTTTATAATTTATTAAATTTATTTATTGTAAATTACGCAAATATTTTGTTTGTTCATATTAAATATAGTAATGATATAAACCGGTTCTCTTTTCAATAATGGCTGCCAATAGGCCTACTTATTAGAGATATTTATTTAGTCATGCCTGTAAATCTACTTAAATTAGTAAAGAATAATTGACAACAGTACCTTTAGCAAAAACAAGTTCTTTCACAAAGTGATTGCTCACTCTGATCTCATGTACATACTAGAACACTGATAACCAGGTGTGTCATATAATCGTGCACAGATAAGATATTAAAAATAAATCACTAATATCAGAATCGTAGAAAATTTTATTATATCCTTTAGTCTGTGCTGAGTTTTTAAGGCTACCGTACTTTGGATTGTGAGTGTTAGAGAAAATTTGTACATTAAATTACCTGCAATAATGGTATTTAAAATGTTTCATAAAATCAAAAAACAAAAAGTGAGTACAGTTATGGTGTTATTCTTAAAATAGATTTAAAATGTATTTATTTATATCACATAATATATTCTAAGTGGCTGTTGCATAAGTTGTCTATTGCTTTGCTTAAACATGTGGTATTATTGGAAAACTTTATTAACTTATTTATTTCTCATTCATGTAGGAACAATTTTGTTATACAACTTTAACAACCATAATAATATTTATTTTCCTCCAATTATTTACATATTATATAAGTATACGTTTTACTAGTTGGGAAATATCTAACCATCACTTCTAGTATTCGATGGTTAATGTGAAAAAGAACTAAACTAAATACAAAATAATAAAAAAATTAAAAGAATACAAAATAATGATTGACTTTTAACATAATATGCGGCTATCCCTGGGTGGTATATCTTATCAGGCATCTTCATACATTGGCGGATCTAGTGTGGATGGGGCTCCACCTTTGGGTTATTATAATTTTGTTTAACCCTCTAAGTGGCAGATTACTCAATTGAGTAGTCTCAAACAACACAACTTATATCGAATAATTCACCCACTAATATTATCCAATCTCAATAAAAGAAAAATCATTGGAAAGGAAAATAAAATGTTTTAAACTTTTATTTACAAATTTGTTCTAAAATGTATATACATGTACATATCTAATCATCATTGTAAAATTCTAGTTGTCTAAATCAACTGACGCCGCGTGACATCAATGGTAATGACCTTTTCGACGAGCTTAACCTTAATACTGGCACAGTTAAAGCTAAAATTGGCCAGCCCGTTTTTAGCGTTTTGCAAGCATATTTTTAAAAATTTGCCAAAAATAGTAAATGAACCCAAATCCAAAAGTGTTTTTTGTAGAAAAACTTCAATGAATTCAAATATGCCACTAAACATTAGTTTATTTTGAAATTGTAAAAGTTATTAGCTCAAGAAACAAAAAATGTTCAGTAACGAAAGGAAAACGTTCAACTTTAGGCCTATATAACAAGTAGTAAACATTTTTTGTATTCTTTTCGTAAGCATAAAAAAGTTTCGTAATCTAGTTCTAAATAGAACTGTATAAAAACATTTATCAATTTCAAATTTTTTATTTAAAAAAAAACAGTTTTTATGTTCCAGGAACACGACTGGTAACAAACCTAGGCCTAGCTTGTAACGTCATTTACTAATATATGCTTTGCCCAAAAATGAAATATTATTATAACAAAGTGTAGAGGATAAATCAAAGAAAAGAACGGGGTACTTGTTAGTTCACAAAAGTGTTTGAGTTATATTTATTTGAATAACAAAATGACATCAATCTAATGAAAAGCCGCTATACCCTAAAGCTCTGCCTATAGGACGGGACACTTGAATAACGTGGGAACCCACGCGCTAGAGTTTCTCACTAGAACGTATATTTCAACTGTCGTCTAGACAGAAAAAAAACCGGTTATTTCTGGATTACTTCACACCGTTACAAACTTCAGACTTTTCTGTACAAATTGGTGTAAAGAAATCTGTCAAGACATAAGGCAGTGCCTTCCCAATATCATTGGTTGAAAAACTGTCCAATCGCCAGGGTTTACAGTAACTCTTGGAAAAAATACTGATTTTATAGTGACATCTGATTGGAAGACACCAACAGAAAGATAAAATATTGACGAATCCAATGGTATCGTTATAATTGCCAAAGGAATATGATGGTCTTAAACGTTGAATAAGTGGGAAATAACAGTACAATTGTATGCAGATTTGTGCACAGAAAGAGCTGTAGACCGATGTGCATATTTTAAAACGATGATTACGTATGTAAATATATGTTTTACAAAAAAGTTGTAAATACAAAAATTAAAGTTTAATTCATTTCCTTTCCAATGGTGATAGTTTTATTACGATTGGATGATTCTAAGTGAATTAATTAATCGAAACTGCAAATGTATGCAAATTCTCTCTAATTGTCGAAACAGCTGCATCTTGCGCCTGAGAGAACGTCACTTTGGGCAGTCTGCCACTGTGAGGGTTAAACTTTTTTTGAATATACTGCCTCTAAGAAGTCACCCTGCTGAAGCATTGTCCTTAATAACCAAGCGCGGTTACATAGACACTTTCTCCAACATTTTTGTTGCACTGCGAATATTATTGAATATTATTGACTCTCCTAGTCTCAGTTGCCAGAGGGAAAGAAGCTTCTCCAAGTTAAAACTCATAAAAACATAATTTACGTTTAACTTCGAGTCAGGAACACTTGAGTGAGCTGGCAAAAATGGCAATTGAGAATGAATTGTTAAATGAAATGGACACTGACTTGCTACTTAAGGAGTTTTCAAAAGTAAAAGCCAGGAAAATTCCCTTTTAATTGAAGGATATTCTCAGTTTAATTCTAAAGACACGATTTTTGTAATTTTACTGAAGTTGAATATCATTATGATAACCTGTAAATTTTAATGACAGACAGTAAAAACCAAGTAACAAAGAAGTTAATAATAAATTTCTACTTCAGCTTTTACACGTCTGTGTTTAACTAGTTTCCTCCAGTATCTCCATTACAATGGAATGTGTACTATTTTTGGCGTTCAGTGAAGATCACTGA
>JAGFPH010000231.1:444554-471617 GCA_018207615.1 Philaenus spumarius | reverse complement strand
TGTCCTCTTCTTGCTGTTCAGTGAAGATCACTGATGACACCAATCCACCAGTACCTCTAGTGTCATTACTATTGTCATCAGATTGCTCAAAACTACAATAATTAGTGATCTATTATAACTAATTATATAAATTTCAAATTTCACCTCATATACTGAAACATAATTCAATAATTATGAAACATTAAAAACTAAAAAAGCAAATATCATGAAGATTTTATAAACTTTTTTGTCTTCATTAATATCCCATTTTTCCAAGCTTTTTACTATTTGATTAGATTTAACCACAGTAAAATTCTTATTCAATCAATTGTTTAGATAAAACCCAATTGTACTTAAAAATTCAATATAATATGTAGTGCTTTAAATTTGTACAGTAGACTCCCGATTATCCGCGATAATGGGTGGCTGAACTTCCGTGTATAATCGAAATCGCGGATAATTCGAAACTAACCTAAAATGCCCTAGAAATAGTTCAAAATGACCGTAAAACTAAAATAAGTGCTTAATTAATCTTTACAAAAGGGTCCGGTAATAACAATTAATTTAAATATATACAGTATTACGTACCTTTATATGTTGGAAAATATACGTAGTATCGCATTTGGGTTAGGCCTATTTTACGTATTTAATTTGTATTTTTTTGGCGATCGCGGTATTTTTTGGCGATCGCGGTTAAGCCGCAACGCGGGTGATCCACTCGTAGATAATCGGGGTTCTACTGTATTTATTTATATATATATAGAATCAACTAAATTAATTTGCAAAATCAAGCTCTACTTTTTAATCGTTGCCATGATATACTTTGGAATAGATGGAGTTTTAATTAATGATTCATGAATTTTGTAGCAATTTGAGCAGACGCAGAAAAGTGCTCCACGTCCACAGAATATTCCTTCTACACGAAGTACAAAGCCGTATATGACTTAGTAAGTAGCTTATATTTAAATTAAAACGTTACTGGTAACTCAGATTTTAAGAATTATACTTTAAAGAAATTATTTTCAAGCAAGAGAAATAAAAAATCTGTTTGGTTTAATTTTATTGTTCAATATTTTTGTGTACCTTATATATAAAGGCAACATTTTCAGAAAGCAAATTGCAAGAAATATTTTTCTTTCTTTGAATTCTAATATTGTGCATATTATTTTGTATTATTTTACAATTAGACTTCTATTTAACAGAAACGCTCACTGTTTATTTGTTTTTTTCTCTTTTTTTACATTTGTAAATTTGCTTATAAATTTAGAGAAGTACATAAGCAGGTAGTAACTAGTTTGTACCTATGCAACTTATAGTGGGGGTGCTTCTGTTCTTTTTGCCCAATGAAAACGAACTGTTCTTAGAAAAAAAAAACAGGTTAAATTATTATTGATATTTTACTATTTAGAATGGATTGTTTTACTGTAATGTTATTAACGCTTTGTTACTTATATTTAAAAATAACACTCCATTTAGTACTTTCTGAAAACTGTTGGTTATGTGACATTAACATTATTATTATTGCAAAATAACAGAAAAAACTATAAATATGACACAATACAGAAATTAAACACACTAATTGTTATAATCAAACACAAAGTAACAAATGCTGTAATAGAAACACTTAGCCAGGCAGAGGCCGAAACAATGCTGTCTGAGTTTCATGAACAAGAAGAATGTAATCTGATGCAGACATTACTGCTTTGCAAGATCCTAAATATTGCCGCGCTAAAATGTGGTGCCCAAAAGATACAAAATAAAATTACTGATTACTGTACATTTCAAGCTCAATAATCACTTTATAAGTTATATCTTACATATTACAGTACTTAAGTCAATGTTAATTTTCTACTGTAAATCATTTGTACTTATTTACTACAAATTGTTTTTACATTGCAAGTGGGTTTAATTTATTTCTGTACCAAAATTAGAGTCAATTTATTGCTATTTATGTTAAGGTATTTTTCTAATGGTATTGCTGGCATCCATCTGTTTGCTGAACTGCCATGTCCTTAGTACAGGCGGTGACGGTTAGTCGAAATTTTGCTGTACTAACTTTCTTCACTATCTGTTGAATTTTTTAAAACAAAAGTGTATACTCGAATTACATTTCAAATAAATTTTGTTTAATCATAATTTATAATAATCATTATTTATTTATTATAGTTGACATTTATTGTTATTTTATTGAAATTACAAATACATGTTTTGTTTATATTTTAGTGCTTTAAAGGAATCAGGTTACGAAAGTGATTCAACACTGGTGTTTAAACGAAGAGACGAACAACAACAACAACTATCGCCTGCTGAACAGAAAAACATCTACAAGACGATACAAAAGGGCGGAGAAGTGCCTTTACATGGTTTGAGGAAACTTGCTCCCGAGAGACCTAAAGGTTAGCTCAGATTTTCTATTTACTTAGATCGAGGCAGTGAAGAAAAGATACTAATTTTTTTAAACTACCAAGTATAATTCAACTTTATTTAATAAGTCTCGTCAATGTTTACAGCTTGATATTTTTACAGCTGGCAAGTCGATTTTCAAAGTTATCTTAAATTTGAATATTCCACTTCGTACAATCATATTTTCTAAATATAAACATAATTAAAATAAAATTTCAACCAATTGATTATAAATATTATGAAGCTTACAATCAATTGGTTGGTCTTTACTTTTGTCATTAATATTATTATCAAACTATAGTCTGGCAGGAGCTTTATGTACTCTGAGGGATTAGGCGATCCTTACTATTGTACACACACACTCCCATGCTTCCTCTGAGACCCTACACTATGTTATTACCGTCTAAACATTCCACTGTATTTGCGAATTTTAACATTTAGCATTTGAGGTTGTCGAGATGGATATTTTTGAAATCTCGACAGTTTTAAGACGAGAAAAATAAGTCCAAACACGATATAGATATAATGTATACCGAGTTCGGCACGCAGCACGTGCATGCAAAATTAAAGCATTACTCATATTGTACAGTCTAAACGTTTTAATTTAGTTGCATTCATTTGCATCGAAGTTTAATGAAAAGACAGTGGGAAAGCCGATCACGTCTTCGCCCGAGTTTTTCTTTATCTGCCTGTTATTACCTATTTAAAAATAATTTTAATGAATAAGACACCCTCTAAGATTGGTTAGGGCAAAAGTTAGTTTGTAAAATATATTTGATCAAACGTTTAAATATTTATTTTGGTCATGTGTATATAATAATCTTCATCTATATCGTATTTTGAATTAATTATGTTTACAGTATTAAATTTTGTGTCTAAATTTTAACCTTTTTTATAACAACTTACTTACTACCAGAGTTTGGTACTTTGTACAACTGAGTTTAATTTTATATGTTTACAATCGTTGTAATTATACCGTGTTTTGATAATAATTTTATAGTTATCTCAAATAATTACAAATAAAAAGAGAAAAATAATCAAATCGCTATGCTATGGTGGCCTGGCTAGTGGTGAGTTCCTTGCGCCCCTACTGGAAAGTGCATACATTGGTGGAGAGTCGCTTAATCACTCAGACCGCCTGCCAGACTATAGATATTTTCCTTTTTTTTGTCACTCATAAATGGATGAGTGAATACTTTAAAAGTTATAATACTAATTTGTAGCAGGTGAGTTGATGATTTATAACGGCATTTTAAATTTTCCTAATTAGTTGCACAAAAAGTTAACTTTGCAAGCTTAAAATTTTCAATTTGTAGCATGATGTGATACATTTTTTTATTAATGTAATTGATATTGGTACACTATACTCGTATACTGGCTTAGCATGGCTAAATGTAGCCTTCTTGATATGCATCAAAATTGCCCAAACACTTAGCATGTAACATTGGGCATTATTAGAATTATGCAATCACATTTATTGCTATTGCACTTCACATTTCAAGGAAAAACCGCAATTTATTTCATTAGTTCATATATTGTTTTCCACATCTCTTAAACTTAGGTTCGTAAAAATGCAGTTTGTTATTCTAGTAATCCTTGTCCTCCCCTGATAAAAATATAGTTAGCAAACTTGCTTTTTATAGTAAACAAGCTTGATAAGGTCTTTATCTCTGCTTTAAATTATAAAATTGAATAAAGAGTTTTTGAACATTAAAATTTTATTATTATAGGTACGTATTGAGGATCTAATAAGAAATAGGTTGAAAACATTTAACAAAAATAAAAATTATAGTAGTGAAAAGTGTATGGAAAATAACAAAGTATGTATGTTATAAGACTTTAATATAATTATATTAGGCCTATTGTTATTTAATTTTAAATATTTCTTTAAAATAATTCTTTTTGGAGATACTCATCGCTTAACAGAGTTTTCCTAAATAAAAAAAGCATGTTTTAAGGTGACGGTTGAATCATGGAGGCGGTGGCACATTTCTCCACAAACTCACCAGTAAATTGAGTTCACTCTAATTGAAGGTTTGGTGGAACATCAGTAGTAAATAGAAGATCTTCAGCAATCTTTCAAGAATGACACTCCGCCTGATCAGAAATAGTTTTACACCATTTGAAGAGTTTGCACATCAAAATTGATAATATAATAATTCAGCACAAAATATTAATATAGCACCAAATTTAATTTGTGATTAATTATCTGTTTTCTGTTGTTTTTCTGTTGATACTTCGTTATGGATTCTACAGATGACACCGAGATAGAATATTTCCCAATTTCACCTCATTTGACTAGAATACGCATACATAAAAGTAAACAAACTATAAAGCCTATAAAAGAGATTATTTGCTATCCATTGACATCAATTGAGACCGACAATCCACCTCCAATCTTTTCAACTTACAAGCGAACAGCAAAACCAAGCTTATCTCTTTATAAACACAAACCACCGTCACCACCGAAACGGCGCTCTTCTAGGAATAATTCAACACTTCGACTGTATTCTAAAATGTCAATATCACCGTATTTACTAAAGTCAAAGACAGGCCGTCAACCTTCTGGAGGAGTAGAAGTTGATTCGAATGTGGAATATTTAAAAGAAAGATTGACTTCAAAGCTTAACTCACAATTGAAAACAACAAGAAGACGAGACACAAGTATACCTAATGTTCTAACATCAAAACGAGAACATATCACACGTACTGGCTCACTAAGCCCTTCTATAAGAACATCTGTTTCATCCTCTTCCCAAAAGTCTGGGAAAATAACAAAACCAGTTATTGAACGTAAAAGTTTACGATCAAGACGAGATCAGTTAACATCTACAAGATTAGTTCAAGGTTCTGATCTTCAGGCTCCTACAGAAGTAAAAAAGGTACTTAAACAACAAGAAGCTAAAGAAACTTCTGGTTTTAAAACGTCATCATCAGGCACTGTTGTTAAAAGTTCTACCACAATGTTCTCATCCTCAAGAAATTTGAAAAAACCAAAGGAAGACAAATCACTAAAGGTTTCTGTTGAAATTTCTTCTAAAGGAAAAGACTTGTTAAGGGCATCTTCAGTTACTTCAAATAAAAGCCTAAAAGAATCGACCTCAAGTTCAAGAAAAATAGAAAAAGGTAAATCAAGTGCATCGATGGCGTCTAAAATGACTCCATCTGAAAAATCAAGACCTTCTTCACAAGCTGATAGCGATAAGAGACCTAGCAGTAGAAGTACAAGTAGAGAAACTGTCAATTCTATCCACTCAACAAAGCAATTGAAAACATCATCGAGTAAAATATCTCTCACTTCTTCTGTTTCAATTGACCAAGGCAAGAAAGTGCGAAAAATTGAAACAACAACAGAACTAAGTAAAAAGAAAAAGGACAAAAATGGTTCATCAAATTCAAAACCTTTAACATTAATAAAGAACTTAACATCTAAAAAACCTTGTTCAGATGCAAACTTGGATACAAATAATGGAAAAAAGAAGACAAAAAAAGTTAAGGAAAATGCTGAAAGTCCTGGAAGTACAAAGAAAAGTACGAAGAGAAATGGTGTTAAGAAAGCTCGTGACAAAGAAGTAATAAAAAAGACTAGTGAACGAAATATCTCTGATATTACAAATATTTCAAAAAATGGAGGTGCTATTGCAAAATTAGATCAAGTTATAAATTCTGAATTTGGAGACTTTGAAATGCGACCTCCTGGTCCTTTAAAGTCAGATTCATTTTTTCAGCATCTTCTGTTAAGGAATGTGTCTTCACCTACACCGTCTAACATTAGCAGTTTGTATCGCTCATCATCTGTATTAGACAAAGCTAGAAAATTTATTGAAACAGAAGAACAGAAAAATCTACCCTACAAATCAGAACCTTCTTTAAGAATGATGAATGTTTATTTAAATCATAGAAAACCAGTTACCGAATCTAAGTTTCGTAGTTTGGATAGAGATGAAACCAGTGTACGTTCATCTCGATCACAAAGTCCATATTATACTCGAGGTAGGCATTTTGAATTCTTGGAAAAAATTGACCAATTTGATAGGATTAATAACGTTTGGGATAAAAGTAACGGAATGTATTCACCTTGTTTTTCACGCGGGTTAAGTCCAGAGTTCAAAGAACGAAGCTCAAGCGAACCTCCACGATCTTCACCAACTGACGAAAGCCAATCTGCTCAACATTTAGAATTTGGGAACATAGAAAACGCACATTGGGACTATGATAATATATCACCTTTACATAGTCGATCACCATCTTGTAGGAGAATTAGAAGTGCTAGATCAACGACAAAAACTATTGAAAGTATTGGTGGTCTTAGAAAGAAAGGTTTACGGGCAAAGAGTTTAGGAGACACGGAGAGTAAAAAAAACCTTTCTTCAATACCTGCTCAAAGTACAAGTTCTTTGAATTTATCTCATATGACAGACCATGCTGATTACCAGTCTTATGTTATGGAATTGCTACATTCTACTAAAAAGTCTGATCGCTTTCGTGAATTGCATAAATTTTATTCAAGTTTAGAACGAATGGGTGAATTGGAAAGAACAACATCAAGCAGTGACCTTAGACCTCGAATGAAAGGTGAGGAAATCATCGATTTTGACAGATGGAGAAGAGTAAGAATGAAAGAAAGAGCTGAAGAAGAATTGAAAGTCTTATATGAAAAACTTAAAGAAGACCAGAAAGAAAAGGATTTACTGTTTCGAACTAGAGATTCCACAGAATTTAAATGGAAAGGTGAGCTTGATAGGGGATTACGAAACAAAGAGAAATCAGTCGAAGATTTAAGGCAACAGTTTCATAAATTATCGGTGGAAGATTCTGATATTGAAGTGTCAAAACGCCGTGACTTGGATGCAAAAAAGGATTTTTATAAACCACTTTGGAGGGGATCTTCTGTTGTAAATCTTGCTAATGCTCTAACCTCAACAGTAAGTTCTAGACGAGGAAGACCAGTTTCTGATGTTTGTCAAAGCATGTCAGTGCCACCTCGATTAGATAGAGGACGTTCTATTGGAAGTAGGTTGTGGAGCAGTCTCTCTATGGAACAAGTAAATGCACTTAAAAACCAACTGAGTGAAATTTACAGCACTGTATCAAACTTAAAAAGAGAAAGAATCAATAGGATGATACACGGAAAATCATTTCAGAAAGATTATGAAATAACTGTACCACCCACTGAGACTCCTTGCAAGAGTGACATTGCAGAACCTTTGCATGTTCGTTGTCATTCTTTATTAACAAGCGACCAATTATACTCGCCACACAATCGTCGTAGAGAAACAAGAAGAAAAGAATGCACTAAAGCTGATTCTATCGGATCAATCCCACAGTGGAAAGGAAGTAAAGGATCAAGTTCAGGGGATAGTTCGTCTTCTTCTCAGCCATTATCAGAAAATGAAAAACGAAAAATTTCAATGACCCTTAGTCAAGAAGTATTAGAACGGGCTAGTATGAGAAGAAGTGATGATAAAAAGAAGAAGAAAAAATCATCAACATCTATTGTCATTCCACGTGAAACACTTGGTGCTGTAGCTGCAGTAAAGGGAAACAAAAAAATTCCTCGCCCTAAAAGTCCATCATTATTATCTGAAACGAATTCACCTCGAACATGCTATTCAATTGAAATGTCTGAAGAAGGTTCAACAGAAAGGCAGCTTTCTTCAACTTCTTCAAATAAAGGGAAAAACGATTTTCTGTTAGTTCTAACACCAAAAGATGATGACACTCAAGAAGTTAAAAAAGTAGTTGACGAATGGGCAAATAAATCACTTGCAAAATCTCAGAAAGATACTCATGTAGTAGCAAGATTAGTTAGGACAACATCAAATAGTGAAACAGAGAGTGGTAGCTCAGAAGCTTCAACTGTTATACATTTAGGAAGTCGTGAAGATATCCAAAAGAAGGACTATCGTGGCAGTAAGAAGAGCCGACTATATGAAAATAAAAGAGGAAGAAGTTCAAGAGAAAAGTTAGAAGATAAAGTTTCATTGAGTGCTGGTGATATTCGACCATTTAGTGAAGAAATCAAACAAAGGGCAAAAAGCGCTCCCGGTGCAATTAGTTCAACAAAATCTAAGCTTAAATTGTCTTCTTCTCAATCATTTACTGATCTGAAAAATTTGTTTGGTGAGCAGAAAGCAACAATATATTCTACAGTGCCATTAAGAAAAAAACTGCCGTCTAGAACAACGGTGGTTCCATTAACTTCGACTGAGAATAAACCGAGATCAACTAGTCCCGGACCAAGTAGTAGTCAGGAAAGCATTATAAGATCAAGAAGTGTATCTCCAGATCCAATGAAATATTATCGTGCTTATTTAAACATGGTTAAAGCTGGGGACGTTCGTAAGTTAAGGGACAAATTTGAAAGTTATGATGATCTGCATGCTAGTCAGGAAGATATTCAAGTTACTTCACCAACACTAAAGAGAATCCAAAGTGATCCTGATTTAACTCGTGACTTCTTATCCCGTCGAAGTGATGAAGTCACTACAATTGTTAGAGGTCAAGAAATAGGTGATGTTCAATGGTTAAAAAGTAAATATGAAGACAGATCTCATCAAAGCCGTTCAATATCAAGAAGAGTGGTATCGCCAGTACCATTGAAACCAGACAACCGTTTCATGCCTCATATCAACGTGATTAGTAAATTAGCAGCATTACAGCAGAGGAGATCGGCAACTGTTCCTCCACGACCAGAACCTTGTGTGTACAGAACCGGTACTGTTGATAAAATAAGGCACCAATTCGAATTGCAACAAAAAGAACTATCATTATTAGGCCAGATGTATACGTCTGCACCAGATGTAAGAGAATTAAAAGATATAGCTCCTTATTTAGAGTGTGATTGGATTGCCCATCAATATCCAAAACCACGGTCGCTTTCATCCCCTGAAACTCAACGGTCTTTAACTTACTCACCTAAACCTCGACCTGCATCAGCCTCACCTGTCCGTAGGCATCAGACATCTTCTATTCTAAAATCTCAGCAAAAGAAACGTGACATTTTTGCGAATCAACAATTTGACCCGACAATACATCGTCCATTATATCGTTACCAGCCTCCTTACCCGACAGACTCCGGTCATCATTATCGACCTTCAAGGAGTGACCCAAACTGGTGGTGGAGACATGTGTACCCTTCCACAAAACCAACTGTTACGTTTAAAGGTGCTATTCTTTAATTGTTTTACTTATAAAGTTTTCTATAATTACTGTAGAATAGTCAAAATGGCTCGAATCAATAACTATATAATGTAATTAACAAACAGTTTATGATTGCAAATTAAAACTTATGCAAAAATTAAGTTTCATTCAGAAAAAAATATTACAAACTTTTCTTTTTTAAATATTATACTACAATAGTATTTCATGTACTACAAAAATGAAAATCAAAATTAATTATTTTATTTACTGATACAGCCGTAATTTGCTTAATGTTTTTAAACTTTATACTCTACAAAATTTGCTCTAACCTGAACACATTTAGCAGTTATCATTATTATTTGAAAGTATTTATTTATTTAAATACCAGTCCTTAACAAACATTTTATAACCACTTTAAACTAAAGAATGAAAGTAACTAAGATTTCTTTCAGTAAAATAGTACAGTACCTTTTCCGTCAGTGACTTCTTTTCGTTAATTTATAACCGACATGGAAAAATTTATAAATTTTCGGTGACATCGATACTAGAAAAATAAGTTTATTATTTATTTCAGTGTTTGTTTACTACTATGAGATGTATAAAAAAGATAATAGATTAGAATTACTGCATTTTTTAAATTTATTATTTTACTTACTAGGCCCTACTATTATATATTATTTCAATGCTACTTTTCTATTTATAAAATAATAATACTGTAATAAATAAATAAAGACTTGAGCATCGCCATCTTCTATCTAAAAGCATGTTTGTTCTAAATGTTGTGACTAAATATTTTTTTGTAGGATTTGAAAATATAAATTTGTTGTAAGCTCTGTAATTCTAAAATCCCGACTTCTTTTTTTAAACTATTTCTTATGATTTATTGGGTTAGACTGATATAAAGCTTACTCAGTAATCTTATTAAGCCTTATTACATTAGGTTTGGGTTTCTCCACAGTAAACTAAGAAAACAATAATTTAAATTTATTTTAAATTTGAACAAACTTTCTGAACAACCAATCCCAACAAAATGTCAATTCCAGTTTTAAAATTATAAAATTCAGTAGGGCAAACTCACAAATAAGTATTTCTCAGAAGGTTTATCCTAATTTAGAGTGAATAATTATTTAATTACCTTAATACTGTATTAGAAATGTCTTTTTAAATAAAATTTTACTGATATTTTTACCTATTTTTTTTTAATTATTTAAATTTTTTAATTTATTTCAGTTCAATTTCTATACTTTGTGCATAATATGTACAATTTATTAAAAGTTATAATTTACAGATATTTTTTGAATTGTCAATAAAACAAAAATGAGGGAGGTGATAAAGAAATAAATATTTAATGAAATCATTTTACATAATGTATGACTTTGATTTGTACTATTTCATTTACTTGATTTTGAATTTTTACTTTATACATATATAATTTTCAAATAGAAACTAAACGGATAAACTTTTATTTTAATCTTTTGCCGATATAATTAACTTATAAATAAATGTTTTTACAATTTAAAATTATGAAAATACCTCTTTTTCAAACAAATTTCTAGTTGTTTAAGTCAAAATTTACTTGAAATTCTTCTTCATTAGATAGTTTGTTGAATCTGTAGTTTCTACGCATGTAAATGTTGTGTAAAGCTTTAGTATGTTTGCTATTCGTCTTGCATTTTGGCTGTTTAGAGCCTATTTTGGGGCGACACATCCCGGCAACCCAGAGGGAAAACTACTCAAAGGACAGGCAACAAGGTAAGGCTAAATTTAAGTGCTCTTTTGGTTTTCTTAATGCTTTTTACTTCAACCATTCAAAAATCAATAGCAGGTTTTGTTAATATGATTGGTTTTGTTGATTTTACTAAATATAAAGAGATATTTGTTTACCTTTTATTGCCAAGAATCGGTTAGAACAAGTGTAACTAATTAAATGTAGTGACCATTTTAAACGTTTTTGTTGAAGTATTTTGACAACTGTAAACTGGGTTCAAGGTTGCATGTTTTAACTCTGCTTATACAAATATCAGCATAACAGATCTAGGATTAGCTGTCAAGACTAATTTGTAATTTGAGCTTATAATTTGATGTGATAGTCAGTGGTATAGATAGTCCAGGGGTCTTAACTCCCCCCCCCCCCCCCCCCCGAAATGTATAAAAAACTAAAAACACTAAAAATGCAAAACATACAGCTGCAAATAGGAGCAAAGCAATAGCATAATGTCTACTCAATTAAAATTAAGGAGCTACCAAAATTAACCCTAGAACTGTCCTTGTTAATTCGCCCAGATTGTTTGCGTTTTGCGAGCATTTGTTCACAAATTCGCCTCATATAGTAATTACATATATTCCAATCCAAAAGTGTTCCATAACTTTTTTTAAGGTCCAAAGAATTCATATATGCAACTAAAAAATTTATTGATGTGAAATTATAAAAGTTATTAGCTCAAGATGGAAAACATTTTTAGTAGCGGAAAAGATCCAGCTATAGGCCTACATAAAAAGTAGTTAACATTATTTGTAATTTTTATCAAAACATACAAAAGTTTTGTAATTTAGTTTTAAATAAAAATGTATAAAAATATATATCAAACTCAAAAAAAAAAAAAAAAAAAAAAAAAAACTGGACACACCAGTTTTTCTGTTTCTACCACAAGACCTTTAAAAAAATTAAGTCTATTTTGAACCATTATTTAGAAATATAGGCCTATGCTTATACCAAAATGAAATTTTGTTATAGCAAATGGTAGAGAATAAATCATAGAATTGAACTGTAAACTTGGAAATTCTTATTTTATAAACTTATTTCACATTGTTTTTTCAAAATTAGATGAACTAAACAAAACTATCACAAACTTATCGTAAACAGTTCCAAACTTTATGAACAAAGTGGAAAAGTAACAGATAACAGACCAATTGCTTTGACAAAATGTTTGTATTCGAAATACCCGAATAGAATCCGAACACTAAATGAGGCTGATCTTACTCCAAACGAAAATAGAGTTTCCTCTTCAAATCTTTATAAATATCATTTTACAACTATAATGATTTGTTATAGATATATCGATTGCATAATGTGCTTTCTCATTGGTTGAAAACTGTCCAATTGCAAGTGTTAGTGAAAAACATTTAAGAACCTATAAGAGTGACGAATGATTGGAAGGCAGAATTATATAGTTAAAATTTTGACGAATCAAAAGGTGCCCTTATATTCTTGTCACAAGTCTGTCAAACGATTTTGAATCTTAGGAAAGCGACAAGTTTGAGTAATTTCCTTGTACTTTCTCGCGCGGCATTAGCTGTTTAGAAAACTACAATTTTAAAACGATGATTACATATGCAAATGTACATTTTAGAACAATTTTTTAAATACAAATAAACGGTCTTAAATTTTTTCTAAAGGATTTTGAAGAAATAGTAGAATATAAGATTAGAACAGAAACCCCCAATACAATTTTTATCCAAGCCACTGGCACTCCCCTCTGAGAACCTCGATGTTTTTTTACGGAAAAGAAAATTACGATCTACAATATTACAACGTTTATACTGACGTCCTTCTTAATGGATCGTAATGAAAACTTAAACTGAGTAAATGACATTTTTAATCAGAATACCTTAAACCCTCAAACTGCAGTTGAGCAGTCTCAGCACATGGCCTAGGTCTCACACTACTCAATTGACAACTCTACTTTGTATTAAATATTTCATCCACTACAAATCATCCAATTGCAATAAAACAAAAACTGTTGGAAAGTAAATGATTTAAACTTTAATTTTTGTATTTACAAATTTGTTCTAAAATGTCTATTTACATATGTAATTATCGTTTTAACATTGTAGTTTTCTGAAAAGCTAATAGCGCGCGAATAGCACACAAAGAAATTACTCAACTTTGTCACTTCTCTAAAGCTCAATATAGCTCGACAGATATATTTTGACAATAATATAAAGATACCTTTGGATTCTTCAAGGTTTTAATTTCCTAAAACTGCCTTCCAATCAGACGTCACTCTTATAGTTTCGAAAATATAAAGGTTTCTGTAAACCCCTTGCAATTGGACAGATTTCAACCAATAAAACAGCACATTTTGCATTCGAGATATCTCTTACAACTCAAATTATTTAAATAGACTTGTTTAAATTTATGTATAGACCAAAGTTGAAGCTTTCGTTTGGTGTTAAGGAAACCATATTTACTCTAACGGTTTTGTTCGTAAAGTGTTGAGAAATACTGTTAAATGGGAAATTCAAAACTCAACTTTCTCATGCTCCTGAAGTGGCACTTCCACAGTTTTTCACACTGATTGTCGTATAGGTTCGAGAGGTTTATTTATTTGATCTCATTTTGTGATTCAAGTAAAGCTAATTCAAGTATTTTTATGAAACAATAATTTACAATTATACAGTTCAATTCTTTGATTTATTCTCTACACTTTGTTATTAAAATATTTCATTTTTGGGCAAAGCCAATATTATAAAATTACTAATCAAACTAGGCCTAGTTTTGTTAACAGTCTTGTAGTAGGAACATAAAAACTGGTGTTTTCAAAATAAGAAATTTGAAATTGATAAATATTTTGATACAGTTCTCTTTATAACTAAATTACAAAACTTTTCTACATTTAAAAAAAAATTACAATAAATGTTTACTGTAGGCCTAAAGTTGAACTTTTTCCTTTCATTACTGAATAATTTTTTTTTTCTTGAGCTACTAACTTTGTAAATTCTACATCAATCAATTTTTTACTGACATTTATGAATTCTTTGAACCTTTCTCTACAAAAAAGCTATGGAACTCTTCTGGATTGGGTTATAATTACTATATTTGGTGAATTTTTAAAATTATACTTGCAACACGCACCGAAATGGCTTGGCATCACAAAAAATTAACATTGACAATAATTGTAGGGAATAGTTGCTCTACCTTGAGGTAGCGTAGAGCAAGTGCTTGAGCTTGAGCAACTATTAAGGTTGCTATTTTATCTTTACGGGAGTTAAGAAATAGATAAGGCCTATAATTGCAACGCGTTGATTCAACGACTTGACGAAGGCAACAAATTTTTTTCATGAATTTTTTTTCCACTCTCTTATATATAACATGTTAATTTAAGGTTGAGAAGACATTGTTTTAATGATTTTAAAATAGGTATTAATTAAATTTGTTTGTAGAAGTTTATGAGCAATGATAAAATATGTATAAGAAACTAACTTGTAATTTTCTCCAAAAAACTTGTCTCTAAAATTTAACATCAAATTCTACTATGTTTTAGTAAAATACATTTAACTTTAACGTACAATTTCATTTTTTCGTTAATCCACCAGTAATAAGCAACATTTTGACAATATATTATAAAATTAATTTAATACTGCATTTATTGTATGCTTATTGCTGTATAAACATTGTCATTTTCTAAACTGATTATTAAGTTTTATGATTTTTTGCCTATTTTTGGTTCCTTGTTTCTTTTCATATTTTTGATTGCTGCTTCTTGTATGTGTTGTTACCTGTTAAATTTTACTAAATTCCATGGGAAACGACAATGTCAAAACTGGTTTATGCCTTAGAAAACTTATAATAATTGTGAGGCCATTAACTCACAAACTTCAGGTGTGATTAGGCTTTAAAACGCATATTTTGAACGTGTAATTCTAAAACAAATTTCTGGGATTCGACTTTTTTCCTGGGGGGTATTTTAGACCACCCGGGTAGGTGATGCCCCCCTTCTCCGAAATCTGCTCTGGAGCCGCCACTGGCCACTGGTGATAATTGTTGCCAGAAAAATAATGAGATTTTAAATAGAAATTTAGGACATCTGGCACTCAGCTCAAAAATTATTACATTTTTAACAATTATTTATAAACAATGTACAACAAGACTTGCCTGCCTTGCTTTTGAAAGTAATTTGCTGATGAGGATGTAATCACTAATGCAAACCATTCCCGTTAGGATATTAAAGCTTTTGTAAAGCAAAATATTTGACCTTAACCTCTAAGAAGGGTGTGTCTATCAATAAAACTTCTCGGTTTGATATCGACAAGACTTCATCTATCCTTGTCATTGGTTCACTCTCTGTAATGAGCTTTCGCTGTTTGCCTGGTTTTAATCTTTTGTCTCTGTGTGGATATCAGTCATCAGTTGCAGCAAGGTACACTATTAACAGAAAATCTTTTAAGAAATATTGGAAGAACTTGGTATCACTAAAGCTAAGCAAATGTGTTATCATGCATTTGTAGGCCTAATGTTAACTTATATTGGATAAGTCATGGGTAAAATTCAGTTTTGTTTGCAAAGAAAGCTGAAAATAAAACTGTCTGATTTAAAATTAACTAGTAAACACCATGGAAAATAACAGGCAGATTAATTAGGTACACATCAGAAATACGGTACATCATTAAAAAAAATACAATTTAAAAACAACAAATTTTATGCCGAACTGTGCTGAGAGGATTTTTAACTTGGTAAATGTGTAGGCTACAATTCTAAGTATTATTTAGATATGATTTTATAAAACTATTATAGGCTTATTTTTTACAAAATTTTGTATTTATTACATTATTATATTACATCAAAGTAAAGATAAAAATATTACCTTTTATTGCAAATAGATATAGTATGAATGATTTAGAAGTTATTAATATATTATAAGGAAGAAATTAATAATAGAATATGTTTATATGTTATACAAAAATGTACGAATGAATGTTTCTGAAGTTAAATGAATGAGCACCTCTAAATTTGTATACTGATATATAATATACAGAGTGTCCCCGAACTCTCTGGACCCCTTTTGTGGATATGTTCCTGGGGTTCAGACAAACATATTTCACAATATAAACATGGGTCTACGGTGCTTATTTTTTCATCTGTCTGTCTGTATGTGTTTTTTACAAAATACTTATTATTTTTGGAAGTAGAAAAGATATTGGGCTTAAACTTTGTATACCTATTTTTTGCGCAACCCTTTATCACCGTACGAAAAATTAGAACATTTATTTAAATATTTTCAAAATGGCGGTGGTTTATAATTTAAAAAAAAAATACAAGAGACAAAAAAATTTACTTTTTTAATGGCAAACACAATAGTTATTTTATTTTGTCTGTAGCTCAAAGGATAACAGAGATATTGACAAAAACAGGGAAAAAAATTATTTCTTGGTAGTTGTCAATAATACCCAGAATTACTCTAGAAACGAAATATTTTAATTCGTTTTGGGTCAAATATCGCAACAATTACCGCAGTTAAAGAACTGGGACCTATTTTATTAAATTTATCTGCTAATTTTATGTAAATTAAATTAAATTTTACGCCTTAATTAACGCCCTACATATTATTTCAATAGGGATTCGTTTCTGTGAGTAATCTGAAACACGGGTGAAATCTTTCGCCAGCTGTAACTCTCTAACAAAGCATTTCCGGACCTATGAAAATATGAACTTTTTTCATTATTTCTTGCTAGTGGAATCAGCTCAAAAAGTGCTCGGAATATCCAAATAACTTATTATTTTAGCTCATAATAACTTTAAAATATTTTGTTTCTAGAGTAGTTCTGGGTATTATTGACAACTACCAACAAATAAATTTTTCCTTTTTTTTTTGTCAATATCTCTGTTATCCTTTGAGCTACAGAGAAAATAAAAAAAACCATTGTGTTTGCCATTAAAAAAACAAACTTTTTTGTCTCTTGTAAAGTTTTTGTGAAGTTATCGGTTTTTGAGATATTTGACATTAAAAACTATAAACGGCAGCCATTTTGAAAATATTTAAAATAATGTTCTAATTTTTGTACAGCGATAAAAGGTTGTGCAAAAAATAGGAATAAAAAGTTTAAGCTCAATATCTTTTCTACTTCCAAAAATATTAAGTAGGTATTTTGTAAAAAACACATACAGACGAAAAATAAGCACCGTAGCTTAGACCCATGTTTATATTGTGAAATATGTTTGTCTGAACCCCAGGAACATATCCACAAAAGGGGTCCATAATATATTGATGATAAAAGGTTTATTTATGTTCATTTTATAACCTCAAAACAAATCTTATAACATTATATCACATTAATATTATTATAGCATACATTTTAGTTCTATAACTCATATTTAAAAAATCTACTTCACAAGACATTTATACTAGTAATATTATTGATTGAAGTTGTAAACATAACCCTAAAGTATAGGCCTAATCTATACTAGGTTTTGTTTACGTACTTTAGTATTACAAATGATGGGTGAAATCAGTAAACAGTTGTTATATTGTTAGGCTTACTCATGGACATGTTGATGTACGTAGTATAGACGTACACTTGCTTTTATAAGAGTTTATTATGTGATGGCTTGCAGAATAAAAGCTCCGTCAATTCTAAATGGCAACAACTCCCCCACCCGTAAACTTGACTTTTGCATAGTGAGCCTATGGGTTACTGGCGTCAGTCAGTCTTTGCGTGTTGTGTCGGGATGAACTCCTGGTGATAGTGCGCGACTGTGATTCATTGTTAAGTTTGAGTACTTTAATTAAGGTTGCTATTACAGTACTTTATTTTAGATACAAGGAATAGGTTGATAATGATGTAATTATATAATCCTTCGAGTTATAAAAGATACATTATTTTAGTTGTAGATGATTATCAAGAGCTTTTAAAATCAAATCAAATCGTAGGATACATACTCAATATTATTTATAGAAATTTCACGGAAAATGAGCATAATAGAGACGAAACTCCATGTTTACATTTTGTAAAAATGGGGATTTGTGTTGCTTGCTGTCAATTTATAGTGCTATTTATTATTTTTTTTAAACAAAATAGGCAAACTTTAATATAGTCTTTATAGCTATTTTATAAATTTGTGTACTTATAATTATTAAGTTCATATAATTTGCAAAATTTCGAGTTTCTCTAAGTTGTTTACTGACATATTCTACTTAGGCTATAAAATATTCACTTTAAACTAATTGAAAATGCAAATACTTTTCCTTTAAAAAAAATCAAAAGCGTGATTCAAGATTGAAATATAATAATCCTATACCCTTTATTATTTTACTTATAACTATAATAATCTCCTTCGGTTGTATTGTAAATGTTTAATATAACTTAATTTTTCTCCTGTTAGAATATTTCTATCCTTAAGTGGGCGCACCTTTATTCATAGGCCTAACAGTAATGGGCGTGCGGTGAGTAAAACACCAAAACACCCTAATGAAAAAACTTTAAAAATCAAGGTAAAATTTGTTAAATGCACATAACAGCATTTTTTACATATTATATAGTTAACTTTTTTTGCAGTTTGTAATTATTTGGTACAAATTTGCTCATTTTATACTCTCCTCTTATTAACGCTACAAATTTCATAAAAAAGAAAAATTTTTTGAAGTGAAACCTTCTTTATACTGGTTGGACACTTTTTTGCATGGAGAAAATGACTGAACTCGCGTCACCGTCATCGTCATCGCACAGACACACTTTTTTTGCACGGAGAAAATTGATTAAACTCGCGTCACTGTCATCGCCACTACATTGATACAAATTTTTTTCCTTGAAAAAAAACGAATGAACTCGCGTCACCGTCATCGTCACTGCACGAACACACTTTTTTTAAGGCTCTATCGAATCTCCACAATTATTTAAGGCTCCATCGCATTTCGGCAAATATTGAACTCGCACCTCCGCATTTATTTAAGGCTCCGACTCATATCCGCAATTATTTAAGGCTCCATCACATCCTCGCAAATATTGAAGGATACGTCACACCTCTGCAATTATTTAAGACACAGTCGCATTACCGCATTTATTTACAGAAAAGAACAAGTTCATATTATTCTAGGTTATGTTTTTAACATAGAAAAACAAAGTTTAATTCTCGTCTATTTTAAGTCATTGCAATTTTACTCTAAGGCTACTTCTTCCTGTAGGCCTTTACATTGTGTATTTAGATTAACCTAGTTTTAAAATAAACTTGGCGTCATTCTGAAATATTCTTGAATGAAACACACTCCAGGTGTTAGTAGAGGCGTGGAGGGAAGACCTTGAACAGCGAGTGTAGATCATAAACTCGCATCTCTTTGTTATTGTTTACCTTTACGGGTTTGTTTAATTGGTTTGTTGGCGAGGTAAAGTATGGCTTGAATACATTTACTCCAAACCTTAATGACCAAAGTTATAAAGGTGTCACAAAAACCACAGCGTGTTATACACATACAGGGTCGGATTTTATACTTGAATAATTAAAAGAAAAATGTTCAGCAACTTTTTAGCGAATTTCCATATGAAAGATGATCCATTGCAGTAACTCTTATAGTGAGACCTAAGGTCGGGAGTGGTTAATGAGCATCGATCATAGCCCCAAAAATGTTTTAGGGTGTCATTAAAAACTTTATACAGAATACATGTGTTTTCACTCTATCGGGCACATTTTACGTCTGATTTGGTCCAAATTTGGTACACTCGTTGGCATTTTAAGTTGCTCGGGCGAGTTCGTTAGCAAAAAAATCGTTTTTTGACCGGATTTTTTTCGTATAAGAATGAAACTTTTTTGGGGTTTTATCTAAATAAATAAACAAAGGGTATTATACTGCACATTTGGGTTTTTACACGACCTTATAGCCCGTCTCGTTCCCTCATAAACAACCAAAACTTGAAATACCTCAAAAGTGCCCTGTTATAATCCACGTAGGCCAACTGCCGGGATGCAAGCTATAATTTGTCCAAACAGACGTGCGCTCTAAACCATAAAATCGACCTTCGCTCCTACATGCGCAGACACACTCACACGGCCTACCTGTGAATCACCAACTAGCCCTAGTGCTACAAAATCAGATTTTTCTAACCGTTAACTTTACTTAATTTTTAATCTAATTACTGAACTCTAAATATTATTCCTCACAAAATGAGTCCAAACATGTTACAATTGTGACAACTCTTAAGCGGTTTTACGGTCAATAGGTTACAAAATCAAAAATGCGACTACTTAAAAATTGTTATTATTGTCATTTTATTTGACAAATGTGTTATGCTCGTGTTAGTTTAATAATATTATTTTCTTGATTTAACAGTAATTGTGTAGGCCTAGTAACATTTCAAACGAATTTGTATTTATTTTGATTTTGTTTTACTTTAGTATACGTTCACTGTTATATTGATTCTGATTTAGTTTGTTTGTTTTTTGCATACGTTTGAAATCGCTACTAGAATTACTGTAATTATGTATGTTATTGTGATCTTGCTAATTCAAATAAAATGTCAATAAACATTTTTAAGTAGGCTACCTGTAGTCAAATTTATGATTTTTTAACCTACTGACCATAAAACCGCTTAGAGTTGTCACAAATGTACCGTGTTTGGACTCATTTTGCGAAGAAAAATATTTAGAGTTCAGTAGTTAGAGAAAAAATTAAGTCTCAAATTATCAGTTAGAAAAATGTGGTTTTGTAGGTTGGTGATTGTAGGTAGAAAGATTAGTGCCAGGTAGGCAGTGTGAGTGTGGTTGCGCATGGGGAGCGAGGGTCGATTTTATGGCTTACAGCGCACGTCTGTTTGGACAAACTATAGCGATGTGAGCGAAGGGAAGCAGTCCATAATCCGAGGCCGCAAGATCGAGGTCCAAACTCTCAAACTGCGAACGGAACAAAGCAACGCGTGAGCCGGGAATTTGCCAACAATTGCCGGGAATTGGCAGGGAGCTGGTTTGCCAACAAATTTCAGTAGTATATTTCGTACACGCGTAAAACCAACTTCAACATATAAATTTAATTTTAGAAATTCGCTCAACTCACGTCAGTGGTTCAGCAGTGTGATCGAATTATTTTCGAATTCGGCTTAGTTTAGGCGCAATCGGCCATTCTGTTTTTTTTACAAAAGCTCACTGTAACTGAAGAAATAGATAAGATGTTGAGTTCAAATTTGGTATAAGCGCTTTGTACGTTACGTTTTACAAGTGTATCAAACACCAAGGATTTATTTTTATAGATATTTCACGGTTAAAATGTGTAACGGCCGCCATTTTGAAAATTATAAAATAAATTCTTTATGTTTGGTACACTTGTAAATCGTAACTTACGAAATGCTTGTACCAAATTCGAACTCAATAACTTATCTATTTCTTAAGTTACAGTGAGTTTTTGTACAAAAACAAAATGGCGGATTGCGTCTAAAGTAAGCCGAATTCTAAAAAGTTATTGATTATTTTCCATTTATTTCAATGTATACCTACAATACGATCCTGTACAGGACGCTAAAGTTTTTGTGTAAGAGGGGCTTTCGTTTAGGGACACGTCATCTGCCTTAACTGTTCTGGCAACCTAAACATTTCTAAACAGAGAATGCCCTTCAAACACTCCCGATGTTAAGGTAGGCTAGTTGGCGCTTAATTGTAAACCCGTTAACAATAAAATTAGTTTTTGATTTCTTTGAAATAGTTAATCAGAGTTACGATTTCATTAAGTTATTAGGGAATTTCCATAGGAAAGATGAGCTATTGCAGTGACCCTTATGGTGTACCTAAGGTCGGGAGTAGTCAATGAGCACCGATCATGATCCCCAGAACACGTTTTGGGGTGTCATTAAAAATTATATATAATTCGACCACGCAGCTAAACGCTGACGTGAGTTGAGCAAATTTCCAAAATTAAGTTTATAGGCCTATGTTTTATATAGGGTTTCAACCAACAAGTTGGGAAATAGGTCTATTCACGACGGTGCCGAATAGCTGCAAAATGGTTCGCACGCCATTCCGCATATTGGGAGTATCTTCAATACACAAAGTATTGCGTGCTTCGCACGCCATTCCGCACATTGGGATTATCTTCAATACACAATGAATTGCGTGCTTCGCACGCCAACCCCACGGTAGAATCCACCACATGGCTTTGAACCGGGTACTTCTATGGTATTTTACGTTTTGATCGATTTTGGGGGAACCAAGCGAGCTATAAGGTCGCGTAAAATAACAAAATGTGCAGAATAACATCATACATTTATATTTGTAGAAGAAACTCAAAAACAAATTCATTCTCATAGGAAATATCTAAAAAATAGTTACTTCCGGTCAAAAAACGTGCTTCTGATTGTTGGATTTTTTTGGCTAACGAACTCGTCCGAGCGACGTAGACAACCCACATGTGTACCAAATTTTAATTAAATCGGATTTAAAATGCGGCCGCTAAAGTGCGAACACATAATACGATTTTTATAAATATGATTTTTAATAACAACCCAAAACGTGTTCTAGGGACCATGATCGGTGCTCATTTGCTACTCCCGACCTTGGGTCTTACCATAAGGCTATCGCTAATAATATACATACAGTATAGCCTACATGTGTTCGCACTCTAACGGCCGCATTTTAAATCCGATTTAGTTCAAATTTGGCACGCATGTTGGTTGCCTTAGTCGCTCAAAAAACGTACGTTAGCAAAAAAAATCCAACAACCGGAAGCACGTTTTTTGACCGGAAGTAAATACATTTTGAAATATTTCGTACTAGAATGAAACTTGTTTTGGGTTTACCTAAAAAAAATTAGGATATTATTCTACATATTTTCTTTTTTACACAACCTTGTAGCTCGTTTGGTTCCCCAAAAATCGATCAAAACGTAAAATACCATAAAAGAACCCGGTTCAAATTCACGTGGGGATGTTACCTCGGGGTTATCTTATGATCCAAAGCCGACGGCCGAGTTTGTACACTGCGAGCGAAGCGAAGCAGTCCATAATCCGGGGCCATCAGGTTGAGTTTTTCTGCTGAGAGTGAAGCAACGCGTGATTCGAAGAAGGTGCAAACAAATTCTACTAATACATTTCGTACACGTAGGCAGCTATTCAGTGCTATTCAATTTCCCAAATTGTTGGTTGAAAACCTAAAACATATAAATTTAATTTTGGAAATTCGCTCAACTCACGTCAGCGGTTCAACTGCGTGTTCTATTTATTTATTTTTGTTACTTACGTAAATAACTTCAATTAAATTTTGCAGTAGTGATGTTTGCAGTAAATCTGACAACTCTTACTTTTTACATTTTTCTTCGTCCGTGTGTGCAATGCATATAGTGAAACTTCTTGTCACGGTAGTGAACGTTTGCATGCTAAGAAATGTGAGCGGAACGAAAAGTGAAACCCATATTATAATTGGACGAATAAAGCGATTGAGATCGATGTCTTTGCCATCGTGAAAATCTCTGACCCCCAACCTGGAGGATCATAATGTTACTGAAGTTTTAGTTTTCAATGTTTTAATTTTTACAGGGGAAGACGACCGTAATGCCTTGCACTTGTCCAAAAGGGAGCCTGAAGCATACGAGGTTAAATGAATGGAGCGAGTCACCGGGGGGGGGGGGGGGTTAGGGAATAACGGAAAATTGTGTTAATATTCTTACCCTTAATAAGTATTTTCAGCTCTTTTATCCCTTCGTACAAAAAGTTATGTAGTTTTTCCATGTAAATCAATGTTGAAAAATCTAAAAAAATCTAAAGGTTCTTACCTTATTTCCGTAAAGTGACCTTGTTTTTGTATTTGTGACGCGTTTCGGGACTTTTATCCCATTTTCAGACACAATATATAAATTACTCAACCGAGGTCGTCATTCATTAAAATTAACTACACGTAACACATTTCACATTTAAAATACGTTTTGGTGTAGCCTACACCTTATGGCTACCGGCCGGCATCTCTTGTTGGTAGCATAAGGTGTACACCAAAACGTACTTTAAATGTGAAGTGTGTTTTGTATAATTAATTTTAATGTTAAGCAATTTATGTATATTGTGTCTGAAATTGGGATTAAAGTCCCGACACGCGTCACAAATACACAAAAGAGATCACATGACGGAAACAAGGTGAGAAACTATTATAATCAATTAGTGACCTGGATACTGAAAATGCATTCATTAAAAAAAAGCCATGATGCCTTTACTTTCATTTGTTGTACTTTTTGTATTATTTTGCAATTAATGCACTTCACTGTTCATACTAAGCTACTTATCCTGGCTTGACACATTTTGCAGGCAAAAACAATCTAAATACAGGTTTAACCATTCGGAGAGGTTAACACCTAAAAATAAAATACCTCCCTTCGTGCATTCACGGGCTTCCAGTTTGGTCACATTACATAATACT
Source organism: Philaenus spumarius (assembly GCA_018207615.1). Taxonomy (NCBI): domain Eukaryota; kingdom Metazoa; phylum Arthropoda; class Insecta; order Hemiptera; family Aphrophoridae; genus Philaenus; species Philaenus spumarius. The sequence continues at coordinate 446,995 of JAGFPH010000231.1, read as the reverse complement.
GAAATAAAATGTGCGTTGCTTGAAATGGCCCATGAAATAAAAAAACAATTTTTAGTTTAACATTTTTACTTACCATAAAATTATTTTGTAAAATTATATAATACGTCTTTAAGTGTATAAAATCGCCTCTCATGTATAACGATAATACCAATAATATGAAACATGTAAAAATGAGTTATGTCTCATGAAATAAAAACATCCTTGGTACAGATATAACGTTAATATTAATCACCCATGTACAAACAAACAAAGAAATAGATTACTGTAATTATTATTTAACATTTAAACAGAAGCAGAAAACATTACCTAAACTGTTTGCTGCAATTGCAAGTCCCAATCCTAATACTCAGGAATAACATTGTATTAAACGTTTCTAAAACGGGGAGAAAACTATATTAACATTACAAAATGAAATTATTAGTGTACCGAATTTTAGCACCGTAATTTTTGTTGACCTTAAGTGATACTTTTTAGTCGTTTATATACATAGCCATTTATGATACCAGGGATAAAATATATTCTAAACAGATTTTTAATATCAGTATATACGATCCATTCTTTATTTGTGATTAGTGAAACAAAACCAGGCTTTAACAAATGACGACGAAACGTGTTGCGTGAAGTGGGCAACAAAATGTTTTCCTGTACTCTTATACTACATTCCCTTGATGAAAGGGTTTCATTGATATTACTTTGTCGTTATCAGTCGTTTTGTAGTGAATGAGAAAGTGAAAATAAAATTAAACCAAATTAAACTTTGTCCAGCAATAGTGAAACTCTAATCCTTCATTCTCCATTTTGAAAAAAAAAATTTCTAAAATATTGCTCACTTCGGTAAAGAATATCGAGGGGCTAGAGAGCTGGAAAGAAATATAACGTGTGATTTCAAGAGTTATTTTTTCTGTTAACATTAATTTATTTATTTTCGGTATTCTATTTACGAAACTATATGCCCGGAATAGCAGCTAAATGAAGGAGATAATGGCGGGACTTTATGGAATGCGTTCTCTATTTGTTGTGCTGTCAAACGTGTAAACATATACAATAGAAACTACTCGCGTATCAAGGCCTCCCCTCCCCTTCCTACGCGATTGCTTCATTGAAATTCTAAATTGATTAACATGATCTCCTCTTTTGTCCTTCACTTTTCTTTGTAGTGTAAACAGATTACTTTCCTAATGTTTTAATTACATTGTGCAGTCTTTATCTGATGAAATTATACATTATTTACACTTATTGTGTGTGCATTATCTCGAAATGGTTTCAATACAAAGGCTTGCTATGCAAATGTTTTATACTTTTAAAATTGTTCACCTTTCTCTGGATTGAAACTCTGTTAGGACAACAATGTGTTCGAGCTACCGATGATTGATTACCATTACCACGGGGTTTCTGTTAGGCACATCCTAATTTATTATGTGTGCAAAAGGGCGCAATCTCGACGCTGTTGTAAAATCTCAATGCCAAATTATACTAACTATCGTAAACTAAACTACATGAACTGTGCATAAACTATTGGTCGATTTACTTAAGTCTAACATGAGTGACATATTATGTTTAGCCCTAATCTACAACTGTCCCCAAACAACCGTGATCATTTAACTCGTTAACAAATTTATTTCGAGCGACCATAGTTTTACTAAATATTTGCACTAGAACACCTAGAGTTGGTTCACCACACACACAATAAAAACGGGAATGTGATTTAGTTTATTAATTTGTACAAAAAAATACTTTTTCAATTTACATTTTGATAAGTTCCCAAACCATCTTAGCCTATTAACTATATATAGTTAATTGTTTTAGAGTTTGTCATAGTAAAATCTGCCTTGATTTCTTGAAGATTCCTTTATCGAAACATTAATAAATATTTATATTAAAAGTTAGTTATTCGAAACATTTACGTTAAAGTTTTCTTCGTAGAAATATTCAAATTAAAGGTTCCTTCATCGAAACATGTACATTAATGATTCCTTCATCGAAACAATAACAAACTTTTGCATTAAAGGTCCTTCATCGAAACATTTACATTAAAGGTTCATTCATCGAAACATTTACATTAAAGTTTCCTTCTTTGGAACATTAACAAACATTTGCATTAAAGATACCATCAACAAATATTACATTAAAGGTACCTCCATCGAAACCTTTATATTAAAGGTTCCTTCATGGAAACATCAATAAACATCGACAGTAAAGGTTCCTTGATTGAAATATTAATAAACATTCGCAGTACAGGTTCGTTTATTAAAACATTTCAATAAAAGGTTCGTTCATTGAAACATTTACATTAAAGGTGCCTTCATCGAAACATTTATGGTAAAGGTTCTTTCATTGACACATTAATAACCATTTAGATTAGAGGTTCGTTTATCGAAACATTTACAGTATAGGTTCCATAATCAAAACATGAATAAACATTTACATTAAAGGTTCGTTCA
>JAGFPH010000231.1:424011-441173 GCA_018207615.1 Philaenus spumarius | reverse complement strand
TTAACTAGACAACATATTAGTCTGTGTTAACTAGACTACATATTAGTTGTGTTAACTAGACTAGAGATTAGTTTTGTTAACGAGACTGCATTATATTAGTTGTGTTAACTATACTACACATTAGTTTTGTTAACTAGACTACATATTAGTTTTGTTAACTAGACTACATATTGTGTCAACTAGACTACATAATGTGTTAACTAGACCAAATAGTAGTCTGTGTTTACTGTACTGCATATTAGTTTTTGATAACTAGATTACATACTAGTTTGTGTTAACTAGATTACATATTAGTCTGTTTAACTAGACTACATATTAGTTTGTATTAACTAGACTACATTTTAGTTGTGTTAACTACACAACATATCAGTTTGTGATAACCAGACAACATATTAGTTTTTTGAAAACTAGACTACATATTAGTTTTGTTAACTAGACCACATATTAATTTGTGTTTACTTTGTGGTTCCAACTTGTAATACGATACACGATATGCGATAATATAACGTAAGCGTTGTGCTGTAGACATATTAGAGGAACGCACGGGAAGATACTTAGAGACAGGTGATAAAAATGTTCATACCGGTTCGATATTTTGTTCAATGGCTCATATATGAATCTTTAACGCTTCTCTCCAAATCCGGCATACCTTTCCATGTGTATCGTATATCGGCAAATTATGAACGGCTCCTTACAGTTACGTGAATGTGGTATATCTTGTTAACGTAAAGTAATGGTGCACTTATCTTGTTAGGCTATAGTAATTCTTGGTAAGTAGGCCTACCAGTAACCCAGCCATAACAAACTTTGTTAACGCACGAAACGCATGTCTTAACGGCCCACAATGAGTCTTGTAGCATGAATGACCGAATCAGCAGTTCTCGAGTATTGGATCAAGGCTGCAGTATAGGCCTATTATTTCGACATGTGTGACGATGGTGACGAGTAACAAGGAAATACGTAAAACTAGGATTCGATAAATTCAGAAAAGCAAAGATGTGCAGAGTAATTCCTTAAAAGGTTATAAATTGTCTATCTGAGAATGAATCCCTAATTAAAATTTGATAATCTGAAGCAATAACATATTGTGAAATTAACTCGGTACGGTATTGTTGTTGGCCAATATTGACATCGAGGGAAATAACTAGGTCTATTCCCGCCAAGTTTTTCCGCAAATAGTTTGGGAGGCAAGTAGTTACATCGCAATGGGGTGGGGGCGGGCAAGGGGCTTCATCCACCAATAATTTTGAAATTTCAAAAGTTGGGAATTTTCTGATTTTGTTTGGAGTAAATTGCAAGCTCAAAAACTCCAACTTTCAGTTTAGTTTCGAAAGTTTTTGTTGTTAATTACCTACATTCACAAATAACAAGCAAGTTATAATTTTCTATCCAAAAATGTTGGTCAAATCAAAATATTTCTGAACCAAATAAATGCTTTGTCTTCTTTTAAAAGAGGTTCTGGGAAATTTAGTTCCACCCTTTTTATTGTGGTAACACTGGCTGTCACTGACTCACCATGCCATGCACTGCGCTAGGCGGCCAGACCAGTGTTGCCAGATGGGTTTTTTCGACCAAAATGAGGAAATATTTCAACAATTAAAAAAGTGGAGAATTTTTTCAATAATGTGATGAACATGTTGAAATTCTTTAAAAAAATTTAAAACTCTTAAAGACTCAATATAGCACGTGCAGTGTTAGAAAAGTTACTTAGAGAAGTCCATTTTAAAAAAAAATTAAGTACGGTAGGTGTTCCATCTCCGCTGGGATTTATTCCACATAACATAACCCAGAGCCCCCTTTTGCGCTTTGTAACTGCCCACCACAGAAGTTGGGAAATATGGTCAAAATTGTTGGGAATTTTAGATCTTGCCCCCCCCCCCCCCCCCCCATAATTTGTTGTAACAACGACCCAATACGCAAGTGGACGTCGAAAGAGCCGTAGAGAAAAATGATTGGCAGTATTCGGTCGAAATTTTACCCAAAACATTCAGACCCACTCGGGCTTAGTTTAATTAAGACCGACACAGGAATAGTTACGGTTTGCCAAACTTACTAGTGGCCTGAGGAATTTGCTTTAAATCAATATTTGTTGCCATCCATGCTACATTCTATAAATATTATCAGTTTAATGGAAGTTTATGTTCCTATTTAAAATTTCGTTACATATAGACCAAGAAAATTATACCAAATTCCACCGGAATAACTGAATTTTAGGCTACAGCTCGGATCGACATGGGGTTTTCTGCATTGTGTTTAGAACTGGATCAGGAAAGTATCTACACAATGGCTTGGACAGAATTTCAACGGGGATAAAATGCATTCAAAAGTGCATTATTTTTTGAAAATATCTAACAACTTGTATGTTTGAGGACGCCGGTTACGAATCTGACATCGAAAAACGTCGCCGACACCCCAGGTGCCAAAATTTAAAAGTTGATAAAACGACTTGGAAATCGTTTCCCGGTAGTTTTTAACCGATGCTGTTTGGGGGCTCTACTAGGAGTTGGGGGCTCTACTAGGGGTTGGGGGCTCTACTAGGGGTTGGGGCTCTACTAGGGGTTGGGGGCAGCGCGGTGAATTATAAGACTGCGTTTTTGAATGAATAAGAAATGGTATTATGAAATAAAGTAACAATACATTCCTAAATTAAAAAATCTAATGTATTATTATTAATATAATCTTCCAGATTAACGAAGATCATCGCAAAAAATGTAAACCAATACAGTGAATAAATACATTTTCAGTGAAAACCTAATAAAACAGTAAGACACATAAACTACATTACCATTAGTTGCTTCAACACTCTCCTTTTCACTGTCATCGCAAATACTATCAATAGAAGGATTGAACAGAAACGTCAGCGACGTTTTCCCTAGTTGATCCCCCAACCAGCATCGGTCTTATCTTCTGATTTCAGATTTTCAATCAGCGACCTCAAAAAACCCCGGGAAGTTTTTTCATAACTTTTTAGATATTTTCAAAAAATGATAAACTTTTGGATGCATTTTACGCAGCTCCGACGCAATTCTATGCGAGCAGTCAATCATCACATATGTAGACTTTTTCATAAACCATTTATAAACACAGTGCAGAAAATCCCATGTCGATCCCAACTGTATCTCAAAATTCAGTTACTTTTTTCTAATTTCCCTGGACTAAGAGTGTGTATACGTTTCATAGAACGTTATTTCCGTGTGTCTTTAAATAAAGTCATTAGCCTACGGTCAATTTCTTAACGCAGATTATTTTCTGTTTAACAATAACGTTAGTTTATCTGCGAAATTTTGATGTAATTAGTTAATGCGATTATTTCTTAGAAACCACCGCTAGGTTGCAGTTTCGAAAGTAGCGGTTCTCAACCTCTTTGCAGTTGTGTACCCTTTACCAATTTCTTTTCATGAATTGTACCCCCGTACTATATAGTTCGTATCTAGTGCAAGTCTATCGTCAATAATAAGGAATCAGTACAGTAATAAAGTTAGCAATAAATACAGTTTAAAACTATATGAGTATTGTATTTTGAGATAACATTTTAACTCTTCAATACTAAATATAGTAAACATTACCAGGAACTGACACATACTTTCTCACAAACATATTTAAATTATTAATCAGATTTACAGTGACCTCATAATTGTAGGTGGGGTAGGAGAGGTGATTCATTAAAGTAGGAGATTAACTAATAAATATTATTATTTTTATCTAGAGAGAAAACTATTCGAACGATTTCGAACAAATTTGCACCAAACACATCAATTAGGCCTGTATAGATGTACGAAAAAGGTTTTGAAAAATAACCCTCTTTATGGCCAAAAAACCCCCAAAAATCAGTTATTATTATTATTATTATCTAAACGAGAATTTTTAGAAAGATGCGGTTTTATGCATATGTTAGGGTACATTAAAGGCTACAAATAAGCCAAATTTTATGAAAATCGTTGGAGCCGTTTTTTTATAAAAAATAATAACTGATTTTTTGGCGGTTTTTTTTTGCCAAAAAGGAGGTTTTTCAAAAATGTTCAAAACCGTTTTTCGTGCGTCTATGCAGGCCTACTTGACATGTCTGGTGCATATTTGTTTGAAATCGATGGAATAGTTTTCGCTCTAGCTTTGTATACATACAAACAGACATTTTGAAAAACCACTTTTTTGGACTCAGGGGGTTCCAAAACGGATATTTCCACAAAAATCTCATCATGATTTTTTTTGCGCTCACTATACTTTCTCTATACTATAGTATAGTGAGAGAGTAAAATGGAACGGAAAGTACTTTATTAATAAAATAAGTTGTATATAATAATTTCATAATAATTAAAAAAACAAAATACTTTGAACAGTTTCCCAGTTTAAATAAATGTTAAGTGGGTTGTTAGAGAAAAGCCAAATTCATATAATGTTTATAAGGCATAAAAATATATTTTTTAATGTATGGGGCAACTTTGTGGTCGTTTTTTTATCAATACATTTATAAAATGAGGGGTCACACGATAGGGGTCTATATATAACAAATTTTAGAACCTCAAAAATTTCAGTTTTGAATATGACGGCAAAGTTGCCCATCAAGTACCATTTTATGCCTATAAAAGTTTTATTAATTTGGCTTTTCTCTGCCCACTCACTAAACATTTACAGGGGTGTCTCCGGGTGTATTTACAATTTATTATGTTTTTTGGTCAATATTAATATTTAATTTGTTAACTCTTGAATACTTGAACTTTAAACAATGTACATGTCCGCCATTACACAGTTTCTTTCCACGAACCCCCTAGCGAACCCTATTACTATTACGAACCCCAGGTTGAGAACCGTTGCACTAAAGAATCGCATAAACCTCGACAGCAGAGACATGGCCAAACTCGCACACCTGGGCATTCTCTCTCTGATTAGACCTAAACAACTGGAAACGTATATATTGGCTAGGTCGTGACGAAGACACTGTATTGGACCGTTATCGACCTCAAAATCTAGGGCTTCCGTTTAACTTAATCACACCTAGGCAGGCTTCAGTTAGCCGAGAAGCCAGTGCCGTTTATACTTGGACAGCATGTTGTTGCCAAGCTACGTAGTCAGTGTTGTGATTTTTTGTATTAGTAAAAGTGACCTGTTCTGTACCCGTGTTTAAATCTCCAAATTGTGAAAGTTTAATTAATAGTAATTTCCTTTAAACATTTAGTAAGTGGCAGAAATAAATAAAATGGAATATGTTTGTATTAAACGCTAGAATTTACTAATATTTTTAGTTCTACTCTTGTTTTACATTTCTGGAAATAAAAATAGACAGGGTGTTTCACGAGAGGTTGGCACAACTTCTGGAGATGATAAGAGACCTAAAAAAAAGCAAAATTGTTCATTTGAACATAAGTCTAAAAAATCTTCGTTTTCCAGAGTTCCTTCATTTTTGTTGTTTTTTTACAAAATAATTCATACCTAGAGAAATGTTTGACCTATTGAGTTCAAACTTGACATGAAGTTTAACCTAACAATGACCTACCTTAAGAAAAATAAGCGATTATAGCCAATCATGCGTTTGAAAATTTCAAACCTAAATTACTAAGAAACCGTACATTGAAACAAAAAAATGTCAGGAGACCTTTTTAGTAGACCTTTTAATTCACTATCGGATGGTGTAACTGTCAAAACAATCCGATTAATAATAGTTAAGTTATGCGTAATAATTGGTTTGTTCAACCCGACATCCTACAGTCTACCAACACAATAAACACAACAATATTGTATGTGCATATACTGTTACTATGTTTTTTTTAACTATTATTCTTCATCCAATTGTTGTTGGAACAATTGTTTGGTAATTGTTTGTTTGTTGTTCCACCATCCGATAGGGAATCCAAAGTGCTACAAAAAAAGTGTCTTGACAAATTTTTTAAAATATTTTCAAATCTATAGTTTTTGAGTCATTTATTTTTGAAATTTTCAATCCACCGCCATTTTGAAACTCGTGATTGGATATAATCGCTTATTTTTCTTAAGATAGATCATTGTTAGGTTTGAACTCAATAGGTCAAACATTTCTCTAGATATGAATTATTTTGTAAATAAAACAAAATGGCGAATATCTGGAAACGAGGCTTTTCCGGACCTATGTTCATATGAACAATTTTGTTTTTTTAGGTACCCTATCATCTGCTGAAGTTAACACAAAGTATATCTATCAAATATTCACTACACGACACAGCTGTAAATTCTGTGACAAGTGATACCATACGTCAAACATTGAAACCAATCTTGAGATCGTTTTATGAGTGATAGCATAGATCATAAATTAGGTTATCCAAATACAATGGTGATAGTCAAATTGCTAACAACGCTTTAACAACACTGAAAAAATAACCGATGTTCCTCTGTCAAATAAAACATTATGTTGTAGGCCTATCGTTTGACACATGGTGAATGGTAGAATATAAAACTATCTAAAAAATAGGCTACTATGTTGAAAACTACTACAATTATATTGACGAAGATTTCTTTAAATAACCTTTTAATGATTTAATAATGGGCAAATTTTTGAGCTACTGAGCTATTGCTACCGAATATAATACAATACGTCCATAGAACCAATACACTTACGAGGTTTCATATAATAGTACTATGAAATCCCCTGAATAAATAGACAGGTTAATTAAATACAAATCAGAAAAATAAATCATTTAAAAAACTATTTAAAACACAAACTTCATGTAGGCCTACCTAACTATGATGAAGGGATTTTTAACTCGGTAAATGTGTACTATTATAAGGATCATTTGCATATAATTTTATAAAACTGTTGGCCTATTTTGTAAAAAAATTTGTATTTATATACATAATGATATATCAAAACAAAGAAAAAATACTATCTTTAATTGATTTTTGTTTTGTACTAATGTATCAAATTAATGATTTCGAAATTATTAATATTATAATGAAGAAATTAATAATCGAATATGTTTATATGTTATACAAAGATGTACGAATTTTTCCAAAGCTAAACGATTAGGTATCTCTTCTTTAAATTTGTATAAATGAATATATTGATGATAAAAGGTTGTAGTTAAATTCATTTTATAACATCTAAGCGAATCTTATAACCTATTATAGCCTACATTAGTTCTATAAGTCAAATTTAAAAAAATCAACTTCGCAAAACATTAAACTATTGATAAAAGTTGTAAACATATCCCAAAATTATAATATACGTTACGTTTTATTCATCTACTACAAATTATGGGTGAAATCAGCTGTTATATTATATTGTTTACTCGATTTTATAGGAGTTTATACAAAGAAATAAACTCTATCTTTCTAGAAGTAATAAATTATGAACTGCTAATTATTATAGTAGGGAATATTTTTATTATTTTATAATATTTTACTCAAAAATTCACATAAAGAATGTAAAACAAAATATACAATTCACTTTTAATGCATTATACAAAAACAGTTATTAGATTGTTAGTGTCCTAAAAACAGTTTTTAAAATAAACTTCATACGATTTTATCCATAATTTTGTTTTTCTCATTCTAAGTGAATTACAACAGTAGTTCATAACTATGGATTAAACTTACAACAGAGTCTGGAAAACATAATGAAAACTCTTTTCATCGAATCGGGTGAAAATATAAAATCCATTTTTTGCCGTTTCTTCCAACATTTTTGAGTTGGGACGAAATTTTGAAACGGGGTTTTAGACTTTTGGGCTACATTATATCGATAGCGGACAGTTGGGGTTACACGGACATCTCGTTACACTTTTAGAGCCAGCAACCCGAGTTAGGTCTTACACTAAACTTACTAATATAAGCGTGTATATATCTCGCATAATATTATAGTACCTGGGCGACCGAGCATTACTCGGTATTTTTTTTACTGTTTTTTTTTTATGGAAATGTATGTAAATACAAATCGCATACTGAATAAATATGAATATTTTTCGAATTTACGTACATATGAACTGTTTATCCTATACTCTAATACGTAATAAAAATACTTTAACAGTGATTTCGTTCTCCACAAAACCTATCTTAAAGGTTAGAAATTAAAAAAATTGTTTTAAGCTTGAAATTAGCTGATAGTGGAAATAATATAGGAAACAGCTGATTACTGTTATTATTATAGTCAATAGGCCTAAACATGATGTAATGATTTTAAACTCCATAAGCCCAATGTTAAAAATTTTAAATTTTCAAATGAGTTGTTTAGAAAAATACGAGTTTTCCTGAGGTAGTGGTTTTTACCAATCGATTTTTTAGACCCAAAAGCCTCTAATCCCAAACTTTCAGCAAAATCCTTCCGCTGGATCTCGAGTTTGCTCGTACAAACAGACATTGCTCGTATTAGAGTATAGGATATTCTGATTTACAAACATTTGGTCTTGTTTAAAAACAGCTGTGGTTAAGCTGTCGTCATTTTTTCCTCTTTTTGTATATTTTATTAAAGTTTTTTTTCAGTTTTATTTTAAGTTGTTTTGTAAAAACAGAATTGCAACCCAGAAAAATAACAAATAGCCTGAAGTATTTACGTACAGTTTCTAGTCACAGTATGGTTGTAAACATATTTGGCTAGATACATGTAGTAGATATACAACTATACTAATTACTATGTGAAATATGGAATATATGAAGTAATAAAGAGTAATTTTAAAGGCCTTAGTAAAAATGTCACCTAACAAATCTGTGAAGTGTTATCTTTAGAATTATCATTATATAAGTAAACAAATGGCATTAAATTATGTTCAGAGTGTTGGTGTATTTACGGAGAAATTACCGTAATGAGAGCAGAATTAGTCAGTCATAGGGGGTTGGAATTCCCAACTCGGGTAGTTGGCCCCAAAAAGTGTAACGAGATGTCCGCTGCAGGGCCGCCGAGAGTAGGGGCAAAAGGGGCACATTGCTACGGGCCCCCAACGTCAGGGCACCTGGATTTAAAAATAATTCAAAAATTGAAAACAACATGAAACAAAATAAATATGTTGATTTAACAGTTAGTTTACTTTTTTTCAATAATGCATAATTTAAAAATGTTTGTATGAAACCCACAATAACTTGATATATTTAAGTAAGTTCAAAATAAAAAAAATCATCCGGAAGGAAAAATAATTACGTGAAATTATAAAGTGGGATTTTTAAGTTACACGGACAGATTTGTTTTTGTGTGGTATAAAATGTGCGTGGTTGGCAGTGCTGCAGCGTTTCATTTAATTTTAAAGAGTAGGGCTACCGTAAATACAAATAAAAAATACTAGCTCATCCGAGCGAATATTTCGCAAGTTAGGAGTACTTACCTGATTTAATACGTTGATTTAGTTCAGTTAATTATGTTTATTTATTTGCATTAGTTTATAAATAACAGTTTATAACACTTGCATATGGAATGTAAACAATAAAACTAACAGTTTGTTGTCATGTTAGTTAAACAGATTGTTAATAGATGGCGCCTTTTATTAATATGAAGTATAATATAAAAGTTTTTATAAATTTTTGTAACGAAAACATGAATTTTAAGCTGAATTTATGAATTTAAGGCATACCCACACCATACCAAACGATCCTAGAAAAAAAATCTTTTGCCGCAATTAATATAAGCTGAAAGCCTCGCTATATACTGGGCTATCATGTTAGTTAAACAAATTGTTAATAGATGGCGCCTTTCATTAGGAACTATATAAAGTATAGGCTAATATACAAGTTTTTTTATAAGTTTTTTCTAACGAAAGCACTTATTTTAAAAGGATGCTTGAATAATTTATTGTGATGAAGAATTAAGGGATATATCGCTTAGTGACAAAAACACCTTTGAAAAATTATATAAGGATTATACAGTACCTTTATAAATTAAATCAAGCATGAAAGATCATAAAGGCATATTGCTCAACAGTTTCCTTTTATTTTTCAACGTAGGCAATACTTTTCATTAATTTCTAATATTATGTATTACTACTGCCTACGTGTACTATATTATTTTAATTTTGCTTGGTATTAACTATTGTGGGAAAAAAGTTATTCTTCCTTCCTCCCTCCCCCAACATTTTTTAGCTTCGAGTCAGGGGGCCTCAAGAATTAAATTTGTTTAGGCCCCTTAAACCCTCTCGACGGCCCTGATCCGCTATAGCCAACTGTCAGGTAATCAAGTACAATCGTTCTATTTATGTTGTATCCCAAGTGGATATAGGCTACAAACTAAATAGTGTCATAGCGACGTTTCATTACTTGACTCAATTTATCAAAGCCTACTTTATATTATTTAATACGTTTCATAAAATATTGCTGCATCCAGTAGTTCCCACATTTCGAGCAGACATCCCACATTCAGATAATACAGTCGAGTGCGTTAACATCCGCAGTTCGGTTGACTGCGCGTGACTTAACGCTACAAATATACACGTAGAGGGCGCTAACTTGAACTTCAAAATAGCCCACAATACCTGTTTATTGTTGCACCGACAGTACAGTATTTCTCACATTATATTTATCTTCCTTCGTGATCAAAAGTACAGTCTGGGTGCACCAAAAGTGTTATTCTTTGTGATATAAGTCTAGTTGAATGAAAGCTCGACGATACATTTCACTCTAAAAGATTTAAATGATTTTCAAAAAAATGTAGGAAATCATTAATCGATAATATTCTTCACTTAACAAGAGTAGCTACAAATAGGCTGCATAAAAATGGATTTATTTAAAAAAAAAACATGAGATCGATACTGGAATGTTTTGAAAATTACATAAACAATGTGAATAGTTTTTTCTTGTAAATAATAACAACACATAATAGGCCTATAAATAAAAGATTATGTTTTTTTTTCATTAGCGAATTTCCATAGGAAATATGAGCTATTGCGGTGACTCTTATGGTGAGATCTAAGGTCGGGAGTAGTCAATGAGCACCGATCATGGTACCCAGAACACGTTTTCGGGGTGTCATTCAAATTTGTATATAGGCCCTATGTGTTCGCAATCTAACGACCGCATTTTACGTACCATTTGGTCCAATTCTGGTATACTCGTTTCTAACTCGTTCGGACGAGTTCGTTAACAAAAAAATCGAATCACCGGAAGCACGTTTTTTGACAGGAAGTAACACTTTTTTCGTACTAAAATAAACCTTTTTGGGGGATTTATCTAACAAATAAATATTGTAGTGGATTATTCTGCACATTTCGTTTTTTTTACACGAACTTATAGCCCTACTGGTTTCCCCAAAATCAATCAAAACGTAAAATACAATTACAGAACCTGGTTAAAATCAACATGGGGGATTTTACCGTAGGGCATCTACTGGTCCGAGGCCGACGGCCACGAAGTGAGTTTTTCCGCTGCGAGCGAAACGAAGTAGTCTATAATCCGAGGCCGCAAAGTCAAGGGGCAAAAGCGAGATTGTACGAGCGGAACGAAGCAGCGCGTGAGCCGATGATGGAGGCTGAAGTGCAAACAAATTCTACTATAATATTTCGTACACACAGTTGAGCCGCTGACATTAGTTAAGCGAATTTCTAAAATTAAGTTTATATGTTTTAGGATTAAGGCGCCTACTATGTACGAAATAGTGTATATTAGTAGAATTTGTTTACACCTCAGCCTCCAACCCCGGCTCACGAGCTGCTCCATTCTGCTCGCAGCGAAAAAACTCGCAAGCGAGTTTACAGCTTGACCTTGCGGCCTCAGATTATGGACTGTTTTGCTTCACTAGCAGCGGGCAAATTCGTGAGTAAAATCCGCACGTGGATTTGAACCGCTTACATTTATGGTATTTTACGTTTTAATCGATTTTAAGAGAAACAGACAGACCATAAGGTCGTGCCAAACAAAATGTAAAATATTCTCCTACATTTATTTGTTTAGATAAAACCCGAAAAATTTAAAATTACTTTCGGTCAAAAATCCTATTTCTGGTTGTTAGATTTTTCTAACTCTATTGGAGCGACTTTGAAAACCAATGTGTGCACCAGATTTGGACCAAATCGGATGTAAAATACGACTGTTAGAGTGCGAACACATATATATATATAAGACCACATATACAATGTTTAATGACATCCCTAAACGTTTATTGGAGACCATGATCAGTGTTCATTTACCTGCAGTATATACAGTATATCAGCAAAATATTTACACAAACATCTTAATTTTTCAGCACATATTCTGCCTATGTGTAGGCTGTTTGTTCATAGCATTACAATTTACAAATAATTTTAATAGAAAAAACATATGTACTTTTACAAAGTCTATGAACATTACATATTCTAAATATATATGGGTTATATTATTTTAGAATCCCCGCATCGCTATGTTGAATCTGAAGTAACTATTCATTACCGAAGTCCTATACGTGCTGAAGAAAAAGAAGCTTGGTCCGAAGAAGAACTTCAACGAAGGCAAGCTGAAGCGATGCGACGAATCTACCAGGAAGAGCGACGTCGAAAATACCTTCTAGAATTGCAAGACATGTACAGTAGAAGGCACACAGACAATTTCACGTAAGTAAAATATTTTAATAAAATATGTAAAATAAATTTTCTTACACACCAAACATATTTAGCAAAGTTTTTATGTTTTCAGACCTTCACAGAAATCTCCAATTCCTCTAAATCGATACGATGATTTTCTTGATGATTTGAGCCCTACTAAGCCCAGAGATCGTACACCAGAACCTAAATTAGTTGCCAGAGCACTCTACAATTTTGTTGGGCAAACATCAAGGTAAATTATTTTCACTTTTATTGTAACAATCATTCATGTAGATAGTCATCTTTTTATAATTTTACTAAACGGACATGGTAAAAAGATGTGTATATTTTTCAAGAGCAGAAAAATTAACACAAGAATTTGAAATTTTGACACAACGTTTCGTTCGAATACAAGCGTGTTTTTATATACTTTTTGAAAAGCAGCACCATTTGTTGGAAATAAAAACAACACAATTTCTACTACGTACGTTATGAAAATGATAGCGCCATTCTAAATAATAATTATTGTTGCAGTCTAAAAAAAAGAAGAAAATTTGAAAAGCGTAGTGCATCCTAAAGATTGCACAAGTCAATCCGTAACAAAAACAAATTTCTTCTTACTTCAGTTTTAAGATCACCAAACTGGTCAAATGCTCTTAGTGCACGACTTTCAGGAAGACGGTTTACTTATTTGAGTGAAATTAAGTGAATTGCAGATTTAATAAAAATTGATTTATTGTTTAATAAATAATGTTAATGCGCCCTTAATTACAAAAAATATATTCACCTTTAATTACAAAAATTAAATTGTTTATATTTTACAATCTGTGAAATACAAATTAATGTCAAGCAAACATATAACATTCAATGTACAACTTATACAGTAGTTGAAATAAGATGTTAATACAAATTAATTGTACCAATGAAAAATATTTATTTATACATTTTAAACAGATAAATTTTATTATATAATTTAGAACCGTTGGCCAAAGTTGTTTTTGTAATTCACATAAAAAGACATTTCAAGGAAATAAATAAATTTAGTTTTATAATATTTGTGTGACGTCACTTTTATAATAATAAAAATGTATATACATACTTAATTTAGAAATGAGGCCCTGTAGGCCTGGTGTAACCAAAATTTAGCTAGCTTACCACCACCCAATAGAGAAAAATATACTTGAAGTAAACCAAATTATTCTATAGGCATATTTAATTGTAAAAGTGTAGCCTTTAAGGAATATTACAAACAGTTCGATGTCGACAAGGTTTATATTGTACTTAAATGAGTCTTTTATTTTAACTAAACACTGAAACTATTGTTGATACAAAATCCAGAGTACTAATTGAGGGTGATAAATTCCGTGGTTGTTTATTTGTTTTAACTAAAAGTTGCAAATGAAGTTGATCATTACTGGCTCAGAAGGTTTGGATATTTTGACATGAAATCACTGTAGTAACGAAAGCTAATGCATTTCACTGAACAACTTTTTTTTATTTTAGTCTTTAACCTTTGAAAGCATTTTTATACCATTTAGTACAACTAGAAAGTAGAGTTTGGGCGGGAAAAACATTTTTGATTTTGAATTAATTTTTAATTTTTTTAACCAATTTGAATTATTTTTTTAAATATTTTGAAGCCTGTTATATATAAAGATTTTGGGTATAGAGAACCATGTGCTGTTTCTAGGAAAAAAATTATAAGGTAAGGCAATGTTGTAAGGTATAAGGTGTTAAATATTAATTTTAAAAAACATTTCAAAGTTTTTATTTTGATATTTTGGGGTGTATTTTCTGTATCCAAAAATCTTCTAAATAGAATCAACATAAAGTAAAAATGTCAGGCCCAGATCTAATACTTTAGATTTTATTCAAACTTACTTGTTGCAAAGATGGAAAAAGTGAACTTTCTTTCAATAAACAAAGTTCAAAATGTTGACATTGTAAAAGCTGTTCTCACACTGTTTCTAACTCATAGGTTTGATGCAGTATATATTGCATATATGTGTATACATACTTTTTCTCCAGAAGAAATATATGATTCTATTATTTGCATGAAAACCTATAGTTGTATAAAACCACTAGGTAAACAACTGCTACTGTAAAAACAAAACTTTTGTCTTTGTTGAAAATCAACAAAATCACAATTGCAATACCAAGGCCTTAAAATATTGCATAGATTCTCAAGAAAATAGGTAGAATTCAAAATTAAGTTTTTTTAAAAATTCAAAAGATGGTGATTTTCAGTGACGGATACCCTTAAGCATGGATTTTGTAATTTTAATTAGTAATGATTGGCACAGGATTGAAAAACTGTGCCAATTTATTCATTTGCTGCTATTAGGACTCATTGTTGCAATCATATACATTGTAAGTGCCACTTTTAGATTATACTGTAATGAATGCAGTCGTAACTCCTGCCAACTAGTCTGAATTGTTTGAGTTAAGAAAATACACAGTACTGAACAAAGTGTGGCTCACAAACTTTGAAACCAAAAAAAATATACAAAAATGTTCCGTCAGAATAGTCATGACAACTAACTGCTTTTGTGGAACAAATTTATCTGACAAATGATTTGCTTTGTCATTTATAATGATATAAATTCAAAACAAGAAAAATGAGATTCTATACTACAGATATTTTTCTTTACTGTGACAATTTCCTATCTCACAATGCACATATCAAATCCTTCAGATGTTGATAGTATTTGGCTGGCATATTTTGCAAATCTATCTACAGTTCACATCTCCAAGTGACCACTCGCATTTAACACGTTCGCTACCCAAGTCGCATTTATGCAATGACCGGTTTCTATCCACTAACTGATGCCGCAAATTTGGGATGCCTGGCCTAATTAAAATAGACTGACACTATATATTTGTGGCAGCATTCTTTTTTATTTAATAGTTTTTTTTTTAAGTGCTAGTCTATTTTAAAGACTTGATTTATTAGTAACAGTACCTATGTAGGAATGTCTGCCGCTCATATGTGACACTTAGTCTGCTACTTTGACATTTAGTGACGTCCATTTTGATATATGTTTCTAATATGTTCAATTTTATGTATGTTTTTATCTTTGCTAAATTTGTTAAATTTGAAAGTCCACTAATAAAAAATATATGTTCAATCTACGCCCCTACTTTTGTATATGTTTTCAACATGTTCTGTTTAATGTAGAGCGTACATTTTCTATATTTTCAAATACAGCTAAATTTGTTCAATTGCAATTTTTCTTTGAAAAAATGTGTAAGCTTACAGTGTCACATATGTGCGATGCTTGGACTTAACAAAAAAACTTAATATGTTTCATGACAGACTTATATGTATGCAACGACTTGAAAAATGCTTAAAACAGTAAAAAAACAAATAGGTACATACCTTTTAGGTTATTGCAAAGTGTATCAACTCCTTTGAACAAAGTCCTACTCAAGGTCTGTGGTGAATGTCACAACTGTTTGTCCCAGTTTATGTGTATTTTTTTATAGTGTCACGATAGGCTATGGTAATGAACCGAGCAACTCATATATGCAACATGCAACACTCGGTAGCGAACGTGTTAATGCAGATACTAGGATCACAGGAATTTAAAATGATTATGAATCGGAAACTAAATTATTCAAAGTACTCTTAAGATGTTCTTTCAACAATGGAAGAACTAGATACATGATGTAAAAACAAAAGCATCAAGAGGGCTATGGCAAAAAACATTTACTAAAGAAATGAAACCCACAAAAACACAAACAATAACTAAGAAAAAGCGATGCAAAAGTTTTATTTTTAAATTACCCTTATACATTTTGACGATGTTCCTCTGTCTATCCTCAGAGGTTTGTTGTAGTTATTGTTAGTGTTTTTGTGGTTTTTGGTTATACTTATTTAGTGAACGTTATAAAAACGTTGAATGACTATTTAGCCTATTTAGAAAATGTTGGGAAGTGAAATTTGTTAATAAAATTTCTATGTCACAGAAACGTTCTCATTTAAAAATTGACCTTAATTTAAACGGTAGAATTGTATATCAATTTTAAGTTAATGAAACCAATTATATTTTCACTAACCTTACTCGAAAAAGAAAGCACTATGTTTAAGAAATAAATTATTGATAATTTTTAAATATTTTCATAATTAAGTATTTAAATGATTATGCCTAGTGTGTAAAAAAGAACATCAAAATAACTTTTGATTGTTTATATTTGGAAATGTTAAAACTGTGCAAGTATATTATTTCTGCTTTGTGAATCTAGTTATTGTATTTTGCAGAGAATTAAGTTTCCGAAGAGGAGATATTATTTATGTCAGGAGACAGATTGACAAAAATTGGTATGAAGGTGAACATAATGCAATGATTGGACTGTTTCCTTTCAATTATGTCGAGGTAATTATAATTTAACTATGTTTTATACTATACCATGCACATAAATTACTATTCTGCTACTTTCTGTTAATGATATCTTGGTGCCTTTCTAAGTGTGTTTTATACATTTAAATTTGTTATAACAGTTATTAGTTTAACCCTCCAAGTGCTGACTATATTGCTCTTTAGCGCTAAGGGTTTTTTGGTTCTGTGCATGCTTATTAAATAAAATCATTATAAAATACTCACTAACAGTAAAGTAAGACTTATTATCCATCATTTTAATCACAATTACATACTCTTTACAGTGAATAGCTTTAACAGGCTTGCAACTAATAGCTGAGATAAAGGCAAAAGAACCCCCCCCCCC
>JAGFPH010000231.1:402117-423911 GCA_018207615.1 Philaenus spumarius | reverse complement strand
TTTATAAACCAATGTAAATAAATAAACTTAATTAACTGAATTAAATCAACGTGTTAAATCAGGTAAATGTAGGCCTACTCCGAACTTGCGAAATATTCGCACGGGTCAGCTAGTTAAATACTAATACTAATTTTAATTTCATTTTGTAATGGATTATAATTATTTATATGGTTTTACAAATTTGTTTCTAGAGATGGATTATTTATATTGTTCCAATTATTTTTGGAACTTTTGTCACCATGTATGTAATAAAACTAATATTTGCAGTATAACCATTATTTGGCATATTATATGTTCCTTTATCATAACTTGGGTTTGTATTTGTGCTTCTGGTATATCTGTAACTCAATTTGTATACTCTGTTATACGTTTTATTGCTTTTTTTTACTTCTAAGTATAGAATATTGCAAACTTAGATATCTATTATTTTGAGGTTAGGTAACGTAACAACATAAGACTTGGCATCTAGATTTAAGTTAGCTATTTTGTTTTTTATGGTTTGGTAAGTTTGGTTTTAACTGTTTTTTTGATAGTAAGAGTCGATACATTTATTGAAATGTGATATTTTATAATTTGTAAACATAATTATTTATTATTCTATGTTTAAATATTACTGCTACCAATTAAAAAGTTATAATAAATATTACCGTTTTTCAGCCAAGGGCAAAACTAGTCAAACCTGATCCACCCCCTGTCAACCAGACACTTCACATCGACACTCAAAATGAACCCGTACCGTAAGTGTTTAGTGTTATTTTCTATTAGCTGTACAAAACAGTTTTTTAAAAATTAACTCCAATTCTGCCTAAAAAGGACTAATTCAAACATTTCAATCCCTACCGTGTAACTATTTGAATGTATGGAGTACAATATTTTAATTTCTGATAATTAATTTACCACGAATATTCTCTTGATTATATGCACAATACAATCTACTATTATTTTCTCCCTCCAGAATAAATATAAAAATTAAATTTGTCTAATAGATTTTTCATACTGATTTTGATAAATAGTAAAAAAATATATAATGTTCAAATTTTACAAATTTGAATAAATTATATTTATACAATTTTTTATCTTTTCCTAATATCTTAATATATATATATACATGGTGTACAGCTTCGACTGTTTGAAACTTTACGGGGTTATTTGTCAGCTAAAAACAAGCAAATAATACAATATAACATGTGTCCTATCTTGATCTGTTTTCTGTCTGTCCGTTTGTATGTGATTTTACAAATACCTTAATATCTCAGAAAGGGTTTAGACAAATCCAACGATGTATCGTTTTTAATAAGTGAGTCACAAATAACGGAGAAAACTCAAATTTAGTGGTCGAATGTAGGATTATCCGGGTGCTGAAGGTGGTCATATTAATGAAAAGTAAAACCACTAAATTTAAGCTTTCTTCGTTACTAATGACTCAATTATTTAAAACGACATATTGTTGGATTTGTCTTAAAATTTTGTGACTACACTTTTTGTAAAATTTATAATTTTTTTATAGATATGTAACAGTGAAAATTTTCAACTATTGCCATTTTGAAACCAATTGTTGCAAGAAAACCAAATTTTTAAGTAAAAACTACCCTATTTAGATCAATATTCAAACCCAGTTTCATGATTATATCTAAATTCATTTCAGAGATATTAAGGTATTTGTAAAAATCATATAAACGTACAGAGTGAGAGACAGAATACAGATCAAGATGGGACACATATTATTATTATCTGCTGACAAATAACCTCATAGTTTCCGACAGTCGAAGCTGGAAACCCTTTAAATAAACATTAAAACTCTATATACATATTTGATACAACTTTGCAAATAATCTTTTATAAGGTTTTTACTTCCTAACAACGGACAAATTTGTGATGATGTATTATTTTTTCTTGAGTTCGTGTAAGTTAAGGATATTTAATTTAAAACATTTAATTTTATTATAATCTATGATTAGTACTTTGTTTCTTGTTTTCTGTAGATCCCTCTTTGGTCTTCAAAACTATTATAAAATTGATTAATCTTTGCAGGTACCGAGTGCTGTACAATTACAAACCACAAAATGAAGATGAGTTGGAACTGAACGAAGGAGAGACAGTATATGTAATGGAAAAGTGTGATGATGGTTGGTATGTAGGCTCTAGCCAAAGGACAGGCTATCTTGGTACCTTCCCTGGAAACTATGTGGAAAGAATAGTATGAGGTAGTGCATTTTTCTAAATATTCTTACAGAACGCTTAAGATTTATATTGTTAGCTTCAGTTTTATATTCAAACAAAAATACTATTGTAAAATTAATTTATAAAGTTGTATTACACAAATAATAATTATTATTTAAAATGTATTAATTGTTTCCTTAACTGTAAAGAAAGTCTTTATATACCAAATTAAAACTCACACTATCAGGCCACCTTCATTACATTTAATTTACATATATATTTTTTGGTCATATTTTATAAATTAAGGTTGCTAGAAAAGTTTACAAATCAGTGATTCACATTCTTGTTATACTTTTGTTAAACATAAAACAAAAACCAAAAATTCAAAACTATGAAATATTTTTCTCAAAAGTAGGTAATTTAACACTTTGACCCCTGGGACCTTAATACATGGTTCCGCATCGCTTTTGTAGTATTTTTTTAAAGAATTCTGTGAAATTTAACTTAGTTAATTTATTGTAACATATTAAATATAATTTTAAAGGGAAAAGAAGGAGCTTTCAGAAAATGTATATACTTCAAAGGTTTATGTACCAAATTCAATTATTAAAAAGTCTTAAAAATTATAAAAATAGTAAAAATAAAAATAGTTACATAGTCATTTAGTTTAGGTAGTTCGCCTTAGTATAGTACATTTTTCAAGCAAACTAGTGGCGGTTCTAGCCTGTTTTTTCTTTTTTTTTTCAGCAGTTTTGAGTTAGAAAGTATTCCTTTCAATACCTGGTGAAGGCTTTAAATAATTTTCAATGTTTATTAGACATTTTCATATTAAGATATCTTCTCAAGTTTATGAGTATAAATTACATTCTTACATCATTTGAACTAAAAAACTATAAAGTTATTTAAATCAATCAAACACTTAATCCAGTAACAAATTTTTTTTCAAATTAAACAACCTAATGTACACATTTCCATGTGTTTGCTAAAGTTTTTCCAACATTTTTAATGGCATTTATTTATATGTATTTCTATTCCGAGCTCTTGAAAATATGTGCATTGATACCTGAAACATTGAGGCTATTTTAAATAAATGTGTTTTTTGGTGGATTTTGGTCTTTCATTGAACCAATATAAAATATTTAAATTTCAGACAAAATTAGGTCTTAGAAGTTTAAGTAGTTTTACCTTATGCTTATGTTTATAACATATATTGTATATTTCTTAAGACAAACTTTGTTATTTAAAAAAAGAAAAATTTATATAAAACTAACAAATACTCAAAAAAGTTTTAGAAAATGAATTTTGTTGACTATTACATTTTTATTTGTCAAAAAACTATTACATCATAAAATCCATCAAAAATTAAAAACGAAGAGTTTAATTACAAAATTCGTAAAATTTCTCTATTCTTTTTATAAACAGCTCTTACTCTTAGTTTTTAGATTTAAGTTATTTTTATCCCGGGATATGCTAAAATGGAGTTTTTGGAGGGTGGTTTTTAGTTTTAAATAACTAATAAATTTTCAGCTAGAAAGGTATTAAAATAGAGTTTTTGGAGGTTAATTTTTCAATCCACCTGTGACTGGGTGGTATTCCATACTCCCCTGGTCATTCGACCCTTTTTAGTTTCCTTGCCTCCCCCTCCACAATTTTTTAGGTCTAGAACCGCCACTGAAGCAAACTGGTACACCACCAAGAGGTTTCCTTTCTTCTATTGGTTGTCTCTGTCTAATATTTTCTCTGTTTAGTGCGAAAAGGATATTTTTTGAATTTACACACTTAAGTTAACAGATATAAAATATTAAGTAACCTTTTCATCAATAATACACCACTGATATAAAAAAAACTTAGTAAAACATCATCGGAACTCATGACACACATTGCTAAGCAGACAATATCGACTGCAAACAGCTGATCAGACGAGTTTGTAGTACAACAATAAATATATAAATATTTTGCTATCCAGGGATCCAACGAACTTAAATAACCAATAAATATGACAAGAATGTCTGAACCTGCATATATGCCGACTGAGCTGAGCTTTAGAATTAAAGTGAGGTACTAGGTATACTCGGATGTCGGTAACTGGCGCTGCGACTCGGCCCAACGTATACACGACTCCGAGTTTAAAGTGTTAAAAACCAATGTTTTATGTAATTTATTTTATTTTGTTACAGATTCCGGAAGAACCAGAAGTAGACTGAAAAAAAGATGACACCAAATAACACCAAAGATGCCGTAAATAATCATCACAATACTATTGTTTAGATATTACTTTATCCACCATTGATTTGTTATTCAAGCGTCAGTATACATTTATGATACGAAACAATTTTCAAAATGAAAAAAATTGACAGTATAGTATCAAAAATAATAGAATGTGATACAATCATTTTTACATAAGATGTTGTAAGATACCAAAAAATATGAAAATTGAAATTTATATCATATAATTAAATACTTTCGCTTAGAAAAATAGTGCAAATATTTACCTTTGTAAGAAAAAGTGAATCTAATTGTGTAAAAAATATAAATCATACGCACATTACAAACATATAAATGTTCAACATAATATAGCTTAGCCTTTATTACATTGATAAATTGTTATAGTTGTCGTATTCGATATTATTTAAAAAGAGAGAAAAATATTAAATAAAAAGTATAAGTAGAAATCGGAAATTCAAGAATATATAAGAGTAAAATTAAATATACAGAAGTAAAATACACGAAAGACCTTTTTTAAGTTGTAACTATTTGTTCTGTCTAATGATTTGAAAATTATTTAACATGCCTAGTATACTATTCTTCTTTGATTGATTTGAAAATGTCTACTGTTGTTGTTTACATATTAAAAAAGCTTATATGGCATTAAATGCATATTATGTGGTTTGGCAAAGAAGTGACTATTAAAGAAAAACACTATTTTAATATTCATCCTTTTCAGGTAAAAGAAAACAATTTACCTGTAGCAGTGTTTCTCAACCTTTTCTAAAGCAAGGAACCTCAGAGCACTTTTATTTTTTCTGAGGAACTCTCTTAGCATAAAATAAAATATGAGATTAAACTTTTCATGAAAATATCAACATTATGCTACTTTTATGGCTTCCAAATGTGTATACAGAGTTGAAAACAATTATTGTAAAAACAAAATAATATATTAATCACACAAAGAAAGACACACACATACTGTACATGTCATTATTTTTAATGTTAACATTTCATCTAAGCTTAATGTGTTTGCATGAGATAAGTTCATCAAAATCAGGTTCAATTTCAAAAGTGGTATCCGCATGTCTGAGTCAGGATTGAGTTTATTTCTTCAGTCAGTCTTTGTAGAACATACTTAGAAAATCTGACTTCACAACTGTATGTTGTAGCAAATAGTACTATTTTTTGTACAGGAAAATTGGCAATTTCTGGGTATTCACATCTAAGCTGAGCCGCCCAAAAGTCTAACAAAGTAGTCAAGTTAAAAGAAGTGTTTAGGTTCCCATCAGCTGCCAGTCAACCGTACCATAATCAATGGGAAATGTAAAATTCTTAACATAAAGAGACTTTTCATAGAAATCAAAATATTCTAACCATAGTAGAAATGTAAGTCAAAGATATGTTCAAGTTTATTGAAATGTACAAAGTTAATGACATTGAATTAATTTTGTTGCGAGAATTCTTCCAAGACATCAGGAATTTGGTGGGAAATTTCAAATTCTTAACATAAAGGTTATTGACTTCTCTTATAAATTTAAATATTTTGATCAACGTAGAAAATAAAAATCAGAGATATTTTAAAGTGTTTTGAAATGTAAATGTTTTTGAAATATTAATAATTTTGTCGTGAGGAGTTTATGACATGCAGAACCCCCGTGGAAGCCAGGTTGAGAAACACTGACCTACAAAATGGATTCTTTACAATCAATCTGTTTAAAGCTATCTCTAGATTGTGAAACTTGTTTAAATACTTTTCTTTTCTACCTCCTCTTTTTCTTACCTTATTTTGTTTATTCATCTGACTAATGTTCTGTCAATCACAAATTGAAACTCATCAAGTAATTGTTTTGTTGGGTATTTGTTGTTGAGCATATTCAACTATGTAATTAAGTAGTACACACCAATATATTATGACATTCTACTGATATTCGTGATTATACGAGTAATTATTTTCAATTTTGAAACTGTATACCCTCACATTGTGTTACTAAAAATGCCATATATACTTCCTTACATACCGTATACAAATATATATTTACAACTTTTAAAAGGTCTTTCTTCGTTTTACTTATAAATGTAAAACCTTTATACAATTAGTGTATATATATAATTACAAATTAGAGTTATGCCAAAGATTATATAAACATAAATAGCTATAGTGTTTGTAAATAGACTACGTTTTGTGAACCAAAATAAAATTGGTATTTTTATAAACTGTTACAGTTGTGCTTCCAATGTAATACTTCATTTGTTGTAGATATTTTGTACAAAAGAGTATAATATATGATGTCCCAATGGCTAAATGTGAAACTGAACCAAAAATATCTTCACATTACTTACAATCATAAATCCTGTTATAATTCTTAACATTTATAAATAAAAAAAAATGTTTTTACAATAACAAGACATTAGTTATTTATATTTGTTAGCAATACTGACTCAAAACTACTTTCTTTCTTTAACTTAACAAATCCTTTATACAAGTATTACAGTTTTATATTTTGTGTACTTAGCCATGGGATGGGAAAACAGAATTAAAAATGTTATAAAAACAAATTTGTAAATATAAACCGATGTTCATAAAGCTATTAATCATTTGTTTGTACAAATATTTCATCTCTTCAAACTATAAAACTAATGTTAACACTGTTTGGACCGTTTGGAATGAAATACGTTTAAAGTTAACTATTAGAGTGTGGCACGTAACAATAATGTTAGGGTTACCATCACATGTTTGCGTAAGGAGTTAACAATGAATTGATTTTTAAATTAACACAAACTGTGCACATTTCAAAACCGACTGTTCTCATTATTTTAGATAAAGTGGTACTGTAAACTAATTTAATTTAATTAATTCTTTGTTTTACAATTTAATGTAATCACATTATGTTATTGTTGAAATGTTATTTTTTACTTTTAATTTTATTATGTTGTTAAAGCACTATGACTTGTTATTATTTAGTTCTATTACACAAAATATAATATGCATAATTTTCTTTTTTTTTCTTTTCTGTAATCAAATTTTCATTATACAATATTAAAGTAGTATTTGTGTAAACAAAATATTTAGTCTTTTAGTCAAGCAGTGAAGAATATTTTGTTTTCTTTCTTTAAACTACTTCTTTTATTTATTTGTGTACAAAATATACACATTTTGAAAATGTTTAAAAAACAAATGTTTTTCATTACTTCAAAAATAAAAATTTGAAAAGCTGGCCCCGTAGATATCTTTGTGTTCCTAGATCTACAAATACTAGCTTCAGTATTTGATATTAGTATAAAACCAGATACATTATACTGTCTTAAAATATATAATTGAATGTTTTTTTAAACAAATTAGTTTTAATACGTAAGGATAAATACTCATTTAAACAATAAATAGGCCTAAATGTACACTGATACACATAATAGTATATTATATAATATAATATAACAAATAATAGGCCTACAATTGTATAATCCATACACAGTACCTAATATAAATAATAGCTTAAATACTTTCAAGTTAATAATGGTAAGAAAGAATGTAAATAATCTTTCTTTTCTAAATGGTGATTTTCGTGCCTATTTGTTATTTAAAATTATAAAAACAACGATTTAAAAAGGAAATGATATAATGGTTTATAGTGTTTAAACTGAAACCGTTTTAGTTAACCATATTTCATTGTTTACCCAAGTCTGTTCATTGTAACGGAAACTTTATATTATTTTTCTCAAAACTTCTTATTATTAAATTTGTAGTAAATCAATTGATATTTAAAAATTTTAAGACTGTAAATGACTGACTAATTCATCACAATAATCCTTTAATCAACTTAATTTATAAATTACCTAATACATGCCAGACATTACACTCAACAAGCAAATATTTCGGTAAGGCGGCATTAATTTTTGTTTTATCATTTGCCTACAGTTTTCAAATTTTAGAAGAAACCTTTTTTTTATCAATAAATAATATTTAAAATACAGCAATATAATTCTTCTCTAAGCAAAATAATTTGAGAAAGGAGAACGATCATAACATCTAAGATAGGCCTAGTATGTTCAAAGTAAGCAGTTGATAAAAGTTAGAGAATTTTAAAGTGTTTGTCCTAAGAAAGTGTTAACTGTAAAAGCTTTGTGTTTAGTCTCTAGTCAGCACTTAGTTCTTTACTCATCTTTTAATGACAAAGAAAATACTTGTATGAGCGCATTTTTTTATTAAAATGCTAATAACTTGACTATAGTTTATTTAACCTTGAATTGTTTTATTATTATTACTGTGTCCATCCACATTATATCCACATCCCTACATCCTACAACGTAAAAGTGTTGGAAAATGTTGAATGTGAAACAATGAATAATTTTATACATAATATAAAAAATGTAGTAGTTACCAACATTGAATGATTCAATTTAACAACAAAATAATTTGATGACACAGTTGAACCGCTGACGTGAGTTGAGAGAATTTCAAAAATTAAGTTTTAAGGTTTCAACTGACTATTTGAGAAATTGGTCTACTCACGAAGGTGCCGAATTGCGTGTACGTGATATACTAATAGAATTTGTTTGCCCCTCCAGCCCCGGCTCATGAGTGCATGCTAAAACTACTTCTGTTTGCAGTCGATTGCTGTATCAACATGGGCTTTCGTAATGTTCTAAACACTGAAATCAATATACTAAAAGCATTTTCACCTACAGCTCTTGAAATTCGATAGTTAAATACCCTTTCATTTGTTAGTGTAACCATTCACTACACAGTTATTTATCTGCAGGCCAATTAACTGAAGTTGAATCTCGAAACAGACACACAGTTCGCGGACAGGCTGAGACCTGCAATTTAGATGGACTGTCGTTTAACTCTGTGTGAACTAAATAACTTTAGTTCTGATCTGCAGATTTACTTTACGCTAGTTGAAAGTTTTGAATGAGTTATTTGTTTTATTTAATATGAAATATGAGTGATAAATCTGTCACTTTTGTTATGGAATGTGTAGACATTTACTTTCAACATCTTTCTTTACGGAAAGAAAAATAAAAGCACTTCGTACATACATTTCTACAATTCAATTAATTGAATCCTACCAGTAGGCTACTATAAATTCACTATATCGACACACCATCAAGGCCTTCCTTTAACAAATGAGGGTGCAAATGATTATGCTTTATCTGATTTTATCAATTTTAGAAAAAATAGAATTTTAAAATTAATTTTGAAAACATTACTTCTTTTAGCAAAATAAACCAATTATTTGAATTAAAAAAAATTATAATACAAATATTTTCTGATATTAAAAAAATTAATAATTTAGAAACTTTAAAAATATAATATTAAAGTTTAAGTAGCGAATCTTTTACCCAATAGTGATTTTTTTTCTCTTTTGTCGATTTTGCAACTTTTTTCTTATTTGGATACGTAATTACAGTACACTTTATTTCACTATAAACTGTATGTATACTGGACTGATGACAGAACTGTTATTGTATGGTGAGTGTACAGTTGGCCTGCAGTTATCAATCTGTGAGTTCATTATCTGCAGGCGAAGTCTGTCATTAGACTAAATAGTGTGTGGCCTGTGACAGTTAAAAATCTTCAGCCAGGCTTGCAGTCCGTTGCCTACAGATAAACTGATAGTGAATGGTAACACTTACTTTTAAATGATATCCACAGAACAGTTTTAAGACGTAATTAATCAATGGAAATGCATCATCGGCTACAAAAACCTACGGGACTGGTGCACTTCCACCGAGGACCACATCATGTGGAAGGTTCAAATTATTAATGAACATTTTTTTATATAAGGGCTTATTTTTAGACTCCGCCCTCAGAAAGTCTTCCTTAACATCCAACATTAGCAAATATGAAATTTAAATCCATAGCTACAATTGCTAGCAACACGATAATAAATGTACCCTTGTACTTGTAGTTAATAGTCACTTCTGCTGTTGAATGGAGCTTTCAATACAACGTGATTTCCCTCCTACAATAGATCCTAAACAATAGAAGTTAGTTACTTTTTCTTCAAACTTTTTCGAGATTTCTAGTCACTCAGCTAGTGTCGATGGAACCTCAAACAAAATGACAATGTTATCAATAAAAACCTGAATTCCGCAAGCTTAAATTATTTCATATATTTTATTCCTTGTGAAAAACTGATAATGAGCTGTAACCACAGATATGCTAGCCCTACAAAATGAAGTAAAGCTGTTTAGTGTTTGTTTTGGATCTGAATATTTAATGCAACCAGTAGTGTTGTGGCACCGAGTTACAGTATAAGGTTTTTACGTTTGCTCGTTAATCCAACAGTTGAAAGCAAGATTCGGGTTTGAAACACATCATAAGTAGCGCAGAATGAAGTCATAAAACTGATACAAGGGAAATGATGCTATCTGTAATTGTACTTGGAGACTGTTACAATCAGTTCATTTCTAAAAATATTCGATAATATTTAACGCTCAGGGCGATAACCCCTCTTATCCCCCCCCCACTCTTTCGACAGCCACACGTTGACGAACTAATACAGGTTTATTACATTTTGATGGTTTACCAACAATTAATAAAGAATTAAATGTTGAATAGTATTACACTTGAAAACAGATTCTGAGAAATAATAAATGTTTATTTACCTGAACTCGTTTCAACGGCAATGTTACCATTTTCAGATTGGTAATGCACAAGATGGTAATGTTACCATCTTTAGCATTGCACAAGCTCCAATAGTCAAATTATAACTAACTCAGTAATATTATTTTCCTCCAGGTAGTTCTTTAAGAAGTCTTTTCTGCCTCATTAATAGAGTAGATTCTACTCTATTAATGAGGCCGAAAAGGCTTATTAACCGGGGAGGGGGGGGGGGCATAAAGTGTCCATATAAAAAGCATTGATTTTACTTTGTCACCCTCCTATCAATGTTAGTAAAACAGTTGCTGGAAGAACAAAGAACATCAGTGTTTTGTGTCTGTGTATTCTTGTCACAACCTCAATTATTGTTTTTTGTAAATATAAATGACCCTGTTTTAATAAAGTTTTATTGTTAAATCTGTAGCTGGAGGGAAAATGTTGTGTGTCTTACAGGTGGAGAGTATCTTAGTCACCTTCAAGAAAATTACTGCTCTAGTGCGGAAACATTTTCTTTCGGGGCGACAAAGTGACACCGTCCACCTTTTAGACACAAATAACTAAAGGTATTAGTATCTTTACTCAATGAAAGTGTTTTTAGTGTGCATGTTGTTAACACAAAGTAGTCCTGCCTGGTGGTTTTCATTTCAAACTCCTCTAAAACACATATTCCTACATTTATTAAATAATAAAGAGTGCAAAAATTCATTATATTCAATTAAATTAAGCTTTACATATATTTATGTTTCAAATACTAACATAAATAAGTTTTTACTGAAATATAAAGTTCTTTAAGGTCAACAAAATTATTGTCGTTTAAAACTTTAAAACAAGTTATTACTTGTAACTTTTAAATACAATTCCTTTTCTATTGACTTTAAATTTACCTATATTAGTGAATTTTATTCGATTCGTTTAACCTCTTAGATTTTCACAAAGATGAAATTATGTTTACAAAACTGATCCAGTAGTCCAGTAATCATATTGAATGAAATTAAACTCCAATGCTGTTTACTTATGAAAGAATTTGTGGTTGTTTCTACAACAAAAGTAAAGGCTTTAATTAAATTTTAATTGGAATATTTTAAAGGAGGCACGTGCAAGACACGTCTGGCACGTATATTGAGCATGCTCATAAAATGAGTGAGCCAAGTATTTTGTGACGCCAAATAAAACATAATGTCTACATTCTTTTTCTAAATATAAATAGAACTAAAATAATAAACTATACAGTGCCTTTTTTAAATGTGCCACAATTAGTATCTTGTGAACCATAAATCTGGCAGCAAATTTTAAATGTGGAACGTTTCCTTGTTTTTTGAGAAATTATAAAATATGTAGTTAAAATATTTGTATGGTTGCCATTATTCAATATGGCGGTCAACTTTGAATTTCTTATGGAACAGCCTGTAACTTATGACTTTTAATTTTACTAGTTATTTTAAGACATTTTTGTTCTTGGCCGATACGACTAACCGTTTAAAAGTTAGAAGGGTACAAAGTTTTAAAAACACTCTAACTGAGCCGGAAGATCAGTTGTGAACCAAAAAACAATTTAGGCGCTGAATAGCTGCCTACGTGTACAAAATATATTAGTAGAATCAGCCCCGGCTCACCCGCTGCTTCGTTCCGCTTGCATCGGAAAACCCGCTGCCGTCAGCATCGGCTGAAACTGCCCCACGGTGAAATCGCCACGTGAGTATGAACCGTGTACTTTAATGGTATTTTATGTTTTGATCGATTTCGGATGAACCAAACGGGCTATAAGGTCGTGTAAAAAAAATTTACAGAATAATCTCATATATTAATTATGTTTAGATAAAACACCTAAAAATGTCATTTTAATACGATAAATCTAAAAACATTGTTACTTCCTGTCAAAAATTGTATTTTCGGTTGCTTAATTTTGTTTGCTAACGAATTCGTTCGAACGACTTAGAAAACAAACGTGTGTACCAAATTTGGACCAAATCGGACGAAAAATGCGGCCGTTTGAGTGCGAACACAATCGTATTCTGGGAACCACGATCGGTGCTCATTTAATCCTTCGACTTTAGGTCTCACCATAAGAGTCACTGCAATAGCTCATCTTTCGTATGAAAGTTCGCTAACGGACGCTAACAAACAAAACTATATTTCTTGAGTTACAATAAAACATAAATCATGTCTTATCATACGTGCAAATTAACAATGTGGCGAATATGTTTTATCGTGAAATGATAAAAAATAGTCGTTTATCAAATACGAAATAATAAATATCGTATCGCTACAATAATATTGATAACACAGTCATTTTATCGCACAATGTGTTATACCGATGAAATACGATTGAACTTTTCAAAGCCCGTGGTGTTCACTCGAAGCCGTTATTGCCATGCCTCTCTAAGAATAAAAGCAGTTTTATAGCTCCCCCTGGTCACATTTCGCTCCATCTACTCGTGGTTTTGTAGCGTTATTATTTAAGTGCAGTGAAAACGTAATAATTGTCAGAGGGGAATCGCACAGTCGAAATATGCGGACATCTCGTTACACTTTTGGGGCCAGCTACCTGAGTTGGGTCGTACACTAATCTCACTGGATAAGAATCAACTTCCCTTATCAAGTGACTAATAGTCGTGTATTGATTTTAACACACAAATGATGGAAAATGTCCGAAAAATTAATAATAAAACTGAACGTCCATAGCAGAGCCTGTTTAAGGGCCTTGCACCCGTCCCGCACTGGGCACCGGTGCCCGAAGGGCGCCAAAGGTACCAATAAACTTTTCCCTTTTCATAAAACTGTTAGTAGTAAAGTTTGTTTTGTAATTTAAAATTATCGTTTATGCAAATATATGCAAATTTATGCAAATGTGTGAAGTTGTTGCGTTTGCGCCGTCTAACCTGGTGTTGTGGTGTCGTATGGCCGTTCCTGGGTTAAAAGGGAAAAATAACAACAACAGAGCTAATAAAAATTGTAAAACAATTTTATACCTAATGGAACATAAAACATGAGATCCATTGATTGTTATTACATTACTAATAGTCCTCTTACGATTGGGGTGCCCACGTCCTTATCAACTTTGGCTGGCGTCACCGCGCCCCACGCCATCGCAGAATGGTGTGTAGGCGCCGCGTCGCTGCGTGCGTTGCAATCCGGAATTAATTCTGTGCGTTAATCACAGAATTTTCAATAAAAAAATCTAGAAAAGTTCTCTTTTGTGTTTAAACTTCAAAGTTGTTTGTTTTAGCAAAATCTCTAATGTGCTAGAAAAGCTAGATGTACATAGTTATTCAGCTAGATTCAGTTATATGTAGACCTACTTATTTATTTCTACACCATCATAGAGTACTTATATTTACCGTTTGGTGTGGTTACAAAAATTAATTGAGAATTAACTTCTGGAGTAGGCCTATGTTTTGTTTATGTTTGGTTCGTTATATTACAATGTATACATATTTTACACTTAAAAGCATGATTTTTGTTGTTGCTTTTACCATAAGAAATTAGCATAAGGGTCTGCTGTAGTGGCAGCCATCTTGGATTTTTATCCCATAAGAGCAATGTTAAATTTCAAACCATTTATTTCGTTTATTTTTTATCATAAAATTGTTTGCAAGGTCTCATTTTAAGCACAGTCACAATACGCATCCGTCTTGCAATTTACATTTTTTTTAAATGCTTTTGATTTTGACATTTTGTAAGTACAAAGTTTGAATTTTTTTCCTAACACAATAAGAAATTAATAACGAAAAATAATTTGCAAGAAGGATCCGAAATTTTATAAAGAATATTCAGTTTTTTTTTCAACACTCAATTACAAAAGATAGACTTATAAAATGGTTTGAAATGAGGCAATGTCAGCGCAAGAAATTGCACTGTTTAGATAGGGATATAGTGAGAGGCGCTTGCGTTCCGTTGGATTTCTCGTTTACTGGAGCAGACCCTTAAGAACTCGTTTTAGGCAGCCTATTTTGCAAAAAATGTTCGGGGTCCGAGAAATCGGGGGTAGATTACAGGTTCGCACGGGCGCAAAAATATAGTCGGGCCGGCTCTGGTCCATAGTTAAAATGATAACTTCAAACAGAGCGAAGTTATAAATGTTTTGGAAAAAAGATTACACTGAGAGAAACGGGCCGGCCGCCATTTTTATTTTATTTAATGGGTTAAAAATGAAAAATGGATAAAAACCGTATATATACATTTCTCGGTCTAGGAAAAAGGAACATTCATGTAAAAAAAAATCATCAAAATCGGTCAAGGCGTTTGGCCGTAATCGTGAGACAGACACACAGACGAAATGCCGAACGGTCGAGTTAAAACGGAGACCTCGCTTACGCTCGGTCAAATAGTAGTTTTATAGAAGTCAGTATGTTTTATGGATGGAAATGTAATTCGTATGCTGTACGTGAAATTGTCTCATACAGTGTGTTACCGATTATTTTTTGTATACAAAATCATTCTAGTAAAATCATAGTAACACAATTACTTATTTATTGTGATTAAATAAATTAATAAAAGGACAATCGGGTAGCCTAATTATTGTGCCTTAACATTACACGCAATTAAAAAAGGTATTTTAGATCCGAGTTCCATTGCCCCAAAACGCACAGCGAGTTTCGCCTAAAACTATCTATGTATCCCTTTTAGGCCTACGTAAAAATATTAGCTATACACCAATAAACGCAAATAAAAAGCTATAAACTATTTAATAACTCATATATCTCAAACGAACATAAAAATTACAAATCATGTTGTAAGGTGTTTTTAACATCTATGAGTTCTATGAGTACATTTCAAATTATTGCATAATGTTTTGATATACCTATATTTAACACTGTTAAACCAAAACAGGCCTATGCAGTAAATTAAAACACAGACGATCCTGTCAAAGTGTTACACTTTTGATCCGTACCAGTTGTTTTATTCATAATTTTAAGCCGCAAAACCCCTAATTTTGTCCATGTTTTTTTACATTTTTTCAATTTTTAAATAGGAAGCCTAAATATTTCCGAATAAAAAGTAGCCTAGATTAATCTATGAAAAGTCCTCTACATGCAAATGGAAGTTTCGTCAAAATTGGTTCAGCCATTCCGGAATCCGGAGATTAGCCCGGATAAACAGACAAACATTAAAAAAATAATTAATGTTTAGGTTTTGGTAAAGTGTGAATAATAACCATATGAGCTTAGAAAAAAGTATTTATTTCGAAATCGCAGACAGACACTTCAATTTTATTTATGTATATAGATAAAAGGTTGTATTTATATTCATTTTATAACCTCAAAACAAATCTTATATAACGTATTGCAGCCTACATTAGTTCTATAACTCATATTTAAATAAACGGTATCAGTTAACTGACACAAACTTTCTCCCAACTTACTGTAGTCAAAATAATATTGTTTTTAATCATTTTATTTACTACTTTTTAGAACAAAACAAAAAAATAATATTCTACCTACGTCAATCGTATAAAAAAGTTATTGTCCCAGGCGGGATTCGATCGCGCGACCTTTGAATTACTGGCCGTCCTCGCTACCGTTGTGCTACCCCGTGCGGCCGTCGCCGTGATGCTAGATTGACAACATAAACTTGTTTATTTTTTAACATTTCCCCATAATTATGAAACGCCGAAGTTTTGATAAAAGCGGGTGGTGTCATTTTGTTTGGCATCTTAAGCACTATAAATACTGAAAATTTGATCAAAATCGTTAGAGCCGTTTTTGAGAAATTTGCATTTTTGTAGTTTTTTATTGGTTTTTAGGGGTAAATTGCCCTTAAAAATTAAAAATTCAAAAAAATGAAAAAAACGCCTGGAGATATTAGGGTTTAGTACCTACATACCAAATTTCATGAAAATCGGACCAATAGTGTCCCCTCTGGTCGTGTATACATACTGACACACTGACAGACAGACACCACGTTAAAAACACTTTTTTGGGGTTAGGGAGCACCAAAACAAAAAAGTCCACTAAAAATATTTTTGGGTTCAGGGAGCACCAACACAGATAATTGCACTAAACAATTTTTGGGGGTTCTGGGAGCACCAAAACAGATAATTCAACTGAAAATTCAAATTCGAACATTTTTACGAAAACAATACTTTCTCCATATACTACGTATAGGGTGGAGAAAGTAAAAATCAATTTCACAAGGTATTATTGATTGAAGTTGTGTAGCCTACATAACCCCAAAGTTAAGCTACGTTATGTTTAAGTATTACAGATGATGGGGGAAATCAGCTGTTATATTATATTACTAGCTGAATACCCGTGCTTCGCTACGGGGAATTGTTTTGCATCACTATGTTACATAATTGTAATATTCCTCCCTCATTTTCTTTCATCTTTTATTTCACGAAGGTGAATTATTACATGTATTTTCAATTAGTTTGGTATGTTTTGTTCGTTGGCTGCCCATCAATCGTCTTCGTCAAGGTATGTTTGCTGAATAATCTTATATACTAAAAAACTTTTGCAAAACTAATGACAGCGAGCCTGACCGATCTACTGGACCGATTTACATGCGGGTTGTACCAAAACAAAGGTTAGCGGTCCTACATGTGCAGGTTTTATTTGTATTTTGAAAATATTTATGTCAATTGGGTAAAAAATCTATACATATAAAAGGCAAAGCCCTCACTCACTCACTCAGCATCACTAATTCTCCCACTTCCCATGAAACTAGAGAGATGAAATTTGGCATGTATATACTTTGTGGTGTAAATAGGAAAACTAAAGAAATTTCATTTTCATATTCATATTTTTAGGGGTAGTTTTGGGGGTTTAGGGGTAGTTTTGACTGATCACAGTTTCTCAAAAACCATACCACCTAGGAACTTGAAATTTGGTACACATATTTTAGCTCATAGACACTAGAGGCACACTAAGAACGGATTTTAAAATACTTGGCCTGTAAGGGTTGAAACAACCCCTAAAACAATAAATATAGCGGTTGAAAAAAAAGACGTTCTTCACGCTTAATTTTTTATTTATTTAGCACACAAACCATGATGAAGACAATTGACGGACAGACAGTGAACAATAAATACCAAAGTAATTGAATATAAATGTTATAATTCACTTTCGTGAAATAATAGATGAAAGAAAATGAGAGAAAACTATGAAAATTAATTATAAATCATGGTGATGCAACAAACAAATTCCCTGTAGCGAAGCACTGGTATTCATCTAGTGGAAAATAAACTTTTCTTATGGAGATTTAACATAGGGAAAAAATTTAAAGCTTATGACAGCGAGCCTGACCGTTCTACTGGACCGATTTACATGCGGGTTGCACCAAAACAAAGGTTAGCAGTCCTATATGTGCAGGTTTTGTTTGTATTTTGAAAATATTTATGTCAATTGGGTCAAAAATGGAAAATAAACTTTTCTTATGGAGATTTAACATAGGGAAAAAATTTCAACTTTGCACTTCTTTGAAGAGTTCACTTGAGGTTTCTACTGAACCGTTTTACAGGCGGTTTGTTTTAAATGAAAGATCAATAATTCTATATTTGCACAATTTACTTACATTTTTGAAATAATTTAATTTAGAATGTAATAAAAGAACTTTTTAAAACGTATTTTATCATCACTTTCAAGTTTCCCTAACCAGCTGATTATTAAAACACGTGATTGTGCATCTAAGAACACACAATTGTAGCAAAAGGAATCAGCTGGCTTAGAGAAAATCATTAGTGGCCAGTATCGTTCAACGAACAAATTTACAGGATCAGGTTGGACGTTAAACACATAGCATCTAACAGCTGTATTACCAATAAATAAGCAACATTATGAAAAACTAAAAAACAACAATTGAAAGATGAAACTTATATCATTCAAAGATGTTCACAAAAACATAACGTTATTCAATTAATATTTATAATTTTAGGGGTTGTTACTACTTTTCAATCCTTTTTACAAATTGTAAAACTGGTTTATTTTATATGCATCTTGTAAGAAATTAATGTACAAAATTTCAGCTCTCTAGCTTTTAGGGAAGTATAAAAATTAATATTAATTGTTTTAGGGGTTATTACTACATTTCCACCCCTTAGCAGAACGTGACAAAAAGTAAAACTGGTTTACTTTTTCTATTTGATTTTAAGAAATAAATACAAAATTTCAGCTTTCTAGCTTTAAGTAAAGTAAACAAATAATATGTATAGTTTTGGGGGTTGTTTCAACCCTTTAAGGCCATATATTTTAAAATCCTTTCTTAGTGCGCCTCTAGTGTCTGTGAGCAATATGTGTACCAAATTTCACGTTCCTAGACGGTATTCAATTAGTATTTTATAGTTTTAGGTGTAGGTACTACATTTTCACCTCTTAGCAGAACGTGATAAAATGTAAAATTGGTTTATTTTTTCTATTTATCCTGTAATAAATAAATTTACAAATTATCAGATCTCTAGCTTTAAAGGAAGGTATAGAAATGTATATTTACTGTTTGTAGCGGTTGTTATCACATTTTCATCCCTAGCAGGACGTAACGATTTGTAAGACTGGTTTACTTTTTATATGTATCTTGTAAGAAATAAATGTACAAAATTTCAGCTTTTTGGTTTTAAAGAAAGTATAACAATCGGGACACATTCGAGCTTTACGCATTTAAATATTTAGTTAAAATTTATAAATGCAAACTTTCAGATCCCTAGCTTTAAGGAAAGAATACCAATTAATATTATTAATAAATTTTATGGTTTTAGGGGTTGATCAACCTATGGTTTTTAAGATATAAAACAACCAATATTTATGGTTTGTTTCAACCCTTAAACATAAAACATTTAAAAATTCTTTCATAGTGCACCTCTAGGGCCTATGAGCAATATATGTACCAAATTTCATATTCCTGGGAGGTATGGTTTTCGAGATACTGTGATGAGTGAGTGAGTCAGCGGTAGTTCACTTCAGCTTAATATATATATATTGCTCACGGACTCGCTTTTGTAGGACTGTTCGTCAATAAGTGTTGATGAATTTGAGGAGCCAAAATTTGTACTCCAAAAAATAACAATGTCCTCCTAACTAAATGAATCAGGCAGACTTAATGACATTTTACTTTTCGTTACGATTTCGGAATTCAGTTGTGTAGACTAAGTTTTGTAACAATTTCGTAGTGCTTACAGAGTTGAATTTGTTTCCAAGTTGAAAACATATTAAAGATAAAATAAAACCTGAACAGAAAATCTCACAACAAATACGTTTCAACGACAATATCGCCATCCTCAGTGATACACGGGCTACGGTAACCAAACTATAACTGTTATCTAGTTACTTTCTCACAAGTCAAGTTTAATAGTTATTTAAAACATATTATGTTATTTGTAGAGTATGAGGTAATATACCTTCAACGCCATCAGCAAGATATGATTTTCTTATAACAACAATTTTCTTTCATTCAGAATAATTTTAATTACCAATTTATCATGAAATAATTCGATCATGCAGCTGAACCGCTGGCGTAAGTTTAGCGAATTTAAAAAAATAAATTTGTATGTTTTATGGTTTCAACCAACTACTGTATTTGGGCAATTGGTCAACTCACAAATACGCTGAATAGCTGCCTAAGTGTACGAAATATATTATAATTATTTCTAATAAGCCTCCAGCTCGACTCAGGCCGATGCATCGTTGCACTCGCACAGGAAAAACTCAATTTGCGAGTTTAGAGAGTGTGCTCCTCACTCAACCTTGCGGCCTCGGGTTATCGACTGCATCGCTTTGTTCGCAGCGTATCAACTCGGGCGATGGAGATCAGAAGATGCCCATCGGTAAAATCACCCACTTTAATAATATTTTACGTTTTGATCGATTTTGGGGGAACCAAGCGGACCTATAAGGTCGTGTAGAAAAAACAAAATGTGCAGAAAACATATATCCTACATTTATGTTTTTATAGAAAACTTAAAAACGTTTCATTCTAGTACGAAAAATCTTTAAAAATATGTAGTTACATCCAGTAAAAAAAACCTGTTTCCTGTTGTTGGATTTAGTTAAGACCAAATCGGACGTATATATATATATATATAATATTTATTTTCCTCCAATAAACATTTATGTATACAGGGTGTTTGAACAGCTTAATATCTCAAAATGTAGACTACGAGTCTTATGAGATAGAAATAAACGCAGTAAAAACGAGTTCTGGGAACCATGATCGGTGCTCATTTACTATGGCCTACTCCCGACCTTAGGTATCACACTAATGGTCACTGCAATAGCTCATCTTTATTATGGAAATTCGCTAAAACACTAGTATTAGTGAAGCCAGCTCATTAAGGAACCATGTGAATCCACTTTGCATTCCACTTGGCAATGACAACAGCGACAGTAGGCCTAACTCATGAAGTATTCACAACATTTACATCACTGCATTTTGTTCGAAATGTTTCGCAATGGAAAATAAAACGCAGTATTTTATATATACCTCATAACGCTTTATGTGGTCACTCATTGGCATAGAGTGCTTTAAACTTTCATTTGCAGTCCGATAGTTACATTTTTTTAATTTAATCTCCTAAATATAAGAAGAGTAGGGCCTACTTTGACTAAAAGTTTGTTATAATTTTTCATCTATTCGATAAAAAATCATAAATTTACTTTACGACCCTCAGCTGATATGTTTGTAGACGATGAGTAGTGGTGCCAACATTCTACTATTGAATGTTGAGTGCAGGCATTTAAGTTAAACATACTGTGACTAAACTAAGTTAGGTCTAAGTTAGAACTTCAGGCTTTTTTTTGAAGTGATAACTTCTATTGGCCCGTTGGGCACTTTCGACTTGGCTATGTTTTCGAAATCTCGCGTCACGCCAGATTTCTCGCGAGATCTTGCATCA
>JAGFPH010000231.1:384495-400735 GCA_018207615.1 Philaenus spumarius | reverse complement strand
TTTTGTTCAACATTTCATATTGCATTTAGGCCTATTTAAGGCGATTAGAAATAGAATTGAACATTACAATTACAATTAGATCATTTGTTTGCGTATGCGTTGGCACTTCTGCATCTACAGTATAGTAGCAATGAATACTTAAATGTTTAAACATTTAAGTATTCATTGATAGTAGTCTATGGCGTAGGGTCGTAATGTAAATGTCCGACAAAAAAATTCAGTGGTAGGCCTAATTGTAAACTGAAAGAGGTTCACAGCTTTATGAAATATGCCGCTCATATGCCCTTGCTGCAACTGCTATGGTATGCACAAAATAAGTCTTACAATGAATTGCGCTACACCGTTGCATTAAACTCCAATTACTTTTGAGGGGCTTTTGAAAAGGATAGTAGGACTAATTTATGAAATAAAGAGTTTTCATTTATTGGCATTCCAAAAATAAGACTTGTTCTGTACATGATGATTGTTTTATCGTTGACACTAGTGGTTTCTTGGTTCATATCTCCTAAACATCTCATAAAAAACTTTAAATGGGATACTTTATTACTTTTTCGCAAAAGCCGGCGATGCTAAGTCGAAATAGCGATTAAATGGGATCTTTGTTAGCGAATTTCCATAGGAAAAATGAGCTATTGCTTATTGCAGTGACTCATTTGGTGAGACCTAAGGTCGAATCATGGTCCCAATGATACGTTTTTGGTGTCATTAAATGTATATATATATGCCTATATATATATGCCTAATATATCTAGAAAACATTTTGCCAATCCCGTTATTAAACGATAATACTTATTTAATCCTTATTGTATTTAGAAGTGTCACTCTGATTCCCCTTTTTATGGATAGGGAAGATAATTGATCTCTTAAAACTTTTAGGCGCTGAAATAGTTAAAAAAATGCGTTAAATAGGCCTACTTCCAACATTTTCTGCGACATTAAATGCGGAGCATATTTTTTTTAAATCATTGGGTATCCTATCATACCCGGGCGCTTTATTGTTCTTGATCTTCCCAACAACTGCAAACAATTCAGCCATTTGAAAAGGAGCATAAAAAGGTCATCTTTTATAAAAGGTTCAGCATAGACAACATCACAAGTATTAATACTTGGACTTAGGAGCCCTCTAAAATGTTCTACCCAATCTGCAGCAGTAATTATTCGTGTTCGTCAACAAGGAATTCTTTTCCAAAATACTTCGCATTTTGAATACTTCAATTTCGTTTCAGAAGAATTTGAATAGTATCATCCAGGCCCACGATCTTCTTTCCTGTTGTAAATTTTACATTTATAGGCATACGATCAGACAATGTTGTCTACACACTTGGAAGAGATCCATGTTCTTCAATAACTCCAAAGTAACTATACATATATATATATTACCGAGTAGCCCTGAGCACCAAGAAATGTAAAGTCTTTGTGATGGTTCCCTCGCTGTCAGTCCGGCTCCTCCAGAGATGGCGTAGGTGTGCCTTTGGCTCTTTCGCAAGCCTACGGGCGTTGTCAGGATTGGCTGTAGTTCGAAGGTTCTTCAATAAGGCGGTAAATGGTTGTTTTACTTCAAAGTTATTTAAAGTATAGCAGTATATTTCTCCGCTGGTCCGGACTTACTAAACTAACTGAAGGTAAAGGCAAGGGACTAACCTCCAGACCTAGCTTATTAACAGACTGACTCAGGCTTGAACATTTAGCCTCAAGGTGACGCTTTCCTCCATTTAACTATAAACTGTGACATCAGCTAGTATTTGTGTGCAAGCCATTAATTAGCACGATCACTATCAACATAGATCCAGTTCTTGTTATCTATTAATATAATATGCTTATTGATTATTTTATATGATGGAGGGCACCTGTCACACTTTGTCTACAACTATGCGCCCATTCAAAATAACTATGTTAAAATCTTCAAAAGCCGATAACAGTTTACTTGAATAAGAGTTCTGCTTAGTATACTTTGAATTTTTATCTGCTCGCAGTAGATGATGTTTACTCTCTACTGCGAGCAGATAAAAATTCAAAGTAT
The DNA here is from genome assembly GCA_018207615.1 of Philaenus spumarius. NCBI lineage: Eukaryota > Metazoa > Arthropoda > Insecta > Hemiptera > Aphrophoridae > Philaenus > Philaenus spumarius. Next base: position 398,715 of record JAGFPH010000231.1, on the reverse strand, counting down.
AGTCTCAAAGTAACTCTCTATAGTCTTTCTAGGATTGGTACTTGTTTCGTAGCTACTCTATCAATAAAGTCACCCACCAATACAAACTTTTTATTGCCATGAAAGTAAAGGTATATTAAAGTCCCTTAGTAAATTATAATGCAAGAAACCAAAGAGTTTAGTATTAATATCATATGGGAAGCCTAAAATTCAATACTTTGTTGATATTTCCAGAACATCGTGCGTTTCAAATGCAATGTATCGCCAGCATGAAATCGTACATCAATAATATTAATGCTGGCACGCTATTATAGGTTTTTTTAAAGTAATACTGTACCAGATAATTTGTTAAACGTTATTATTTCATGTTGTGCAGGCATGTTGTACCGAATCCCTTATCTATTCGTCAAATTTTTATTCTAACACAGTTTGGTTTAAGTACTCCATAGCACATACAGTTAATAGTACGCCTTAACTTTTTTTTGAAAACATTGACAAGATGTTTTTAATAATAAGTAGACTATTTACCTATTTGACTAGAAGTCACGTCTTTAAAGTCATATATTATTCTGCTTTCTTTATCAACTCTGATTGCGTCCAATGATCCGCTCCCGTGACCATTGGGAATTAAACAATATAATTCTAAATTTGATATTTTTCAATAAAAAAATACGTCCATCACTTGGAAACCGCTGCGCCAATTCCGTATTAGTTTTCCGTTAGATATGCGTTTCGTTGTGGCCTAGGGCTACTATAGTTAATTAACATGTCCGAACAATTAGTTACACGGACATCTAGGTTACAGCGGACATATCGTCACAGTGGGCATCTCATTACAGCGGGAATATTGTTATAGCTGACATCTCGTTACAGCGGGAATCTCGTTACAGGGGGGAATCTTGTCTCTTCGAACATATAGTTACAGCGGACATACTGTTACAGCGGGCATCTCGTTTCAGCGGGAATATTGTTACAGCTGACATCTCATTACAGCGGACATCTCATTACACTTTTGCGGTCAGTCCCCTGAGTTGGGAATTCCAACCACCGATGACCGACTAATTGTGCTCTCATTGCGGTAATTTCTCCGTAATTACACTAACACTCTGAACATAATTTAATGCTGTGGGCTTACTTACATAATGATAATTCTAAAGTTGCTACTTAACATAAAAATGTGTTAAACATTTTTGCTAATGCCTGAATAAAGTTCTTTAAAATTACTCTTATTACTTCTTATATTCTATATTTCATTATTATATTCTATATTTCGTATAGTAATTCGTATAGTTGTATATCTAGTAGTCTACATAACATATACATACATAAATACATGTTTACCAACTGGAATATTACTGTGACTAGAGACTGTAAGTAAATACTTCAGGCATTTTTTTTTTTTTTTGTATTGTAAATCTGTTGCTCTGCAAAACAACGTAAAATAAAACTAACCACAGCTGATTTTAAACACGCCGGGAATCAGAATATATATTACTAACTGGCCCGATCTGGCTTTGCACGGAGAGACAAATCAAAGTTAAATATGGGGATTTTTAGTAACTTTGACACCCCCAAACCCCCCCTAAAATTTCGAATTTTTTTAAAACCTTTCTTAGCGAGCACCTAGGGCCGAAGAGGAAGCTACTTACCAAATTTTATTCCAATCCGTTCGGTGTTTTTTTTAGTCACTTTGATCCCCCCCCCCCCTAAAATTTCGAATTTTTTTAAAACCTTTCTTAGCGATCACCTAGGGCCTAGAGGAAGCTACATACAAAATACATATTATATAGATTGAGATAAGTGTCGGTCCCAATTCTAGAAAATGTAACGGCAAGATGTCCGCATATTTCGAATGTAACGAAATGTCCGTGTAACCAACTGTACGGTATTCACTGAGACAGGAGACTAACAAAATATAGTAAAAAGCTATTAAAGGGAACTGGAATCACGGTCCGTCTGTACGCAAGAACTTGATAAAACTGTTTAACTGTTTTTCCTCCGATGCGTGTGAACTATACTATGGACAGCCGTGATCAGGGGAAGCGCGGAGCAACGTTCATTTCAATATTTTAAAACAAATTCTACATTTTCTATGATTGGCATATCCTCGTTAAGTACAAATATTATTTGATCTATTAGCGAATTTAGGAAAGATGAACTATTGTTATGACTCTCATGGTGAAACCTATCAATAAGAAGTTCCAAGTTCTTTTTCTTCTTAATAATAGTAAAACACACGAAGTCATAAAACCGTATCTGGAAGCGTTTTACATCTAATTTGTTTTAACACAGTCGTGAATATCATAAAATTATTATTAGCGAATTTCCATAGGAAAGATGAGCTATTGCAGTGACTCTTATGTTGATCATTAAGGTCGGGGAGTAGTGAATGAACATCGATCATGGTCTCCAAAACACGTTTACACGTGTCATTAAAAACTGTATATATACAGAGTGTTCATAAAGTACCTTTAACCCCCTCATTATTTTTGTTTCTGAAAATAAGTTAACAAACTTTGTACATATCTTGTGTTGCATAACAGGAAATTTTTTGGGCATAACTGACCCTCTATGATTTTGGGGGCTTAGAGGTAAGTGGGACTATAAATTTCAAATATAAAGGTAGGTTATGTAATACACCGTTGAAAAGCTTATTAAAAGAGAAGCACAATGGCGCATTCTAGGGCTTGATTATCTTAATTCTTTTCAAAGTAATGGACAATCAAAGTTCTGGAAAATAACATACAACCTACTTATTTCAAATATCAACAAATTAATAACCTGCTTTGATGTTATGGTAACTTTGATTGTCCATTACTTTGAAAGGAAGCAAGATACTAAGCTCTAGTTCACGCCATTCTTTTTCTCTTTTAATAAGCTTCTCAATGGTGTATTATATGACCTACCTTCATATTTGAAATTATTTACCCCCTACCCCCTCAAGCCCAAAAAATCAAAAAGGTTCAGATATTATCAACAACTTTGTCCTGTTATACAACACAAGATACTGTATATACAAAGTGTTGTTAACTTATTTTCAGTAACAAAAATAATAAAGGGGTTAAAGGGACTTTATGAACAATCTGTATATGTGTAAGTTATATGTGTGTTCGCTTTCTAACAGCACATTTTACGTCCGATTTGGTTCAAATTTGAAATTTACTTGAGTTTCCAAATTAAATATAAAAAATGAATGTTTAAGGTTTCAACCAAATATCTGGGAAATTGGTCTACTCACGAAGGCTTTGAATAGCTGCTTGCGTGTACAATAGTACAATTCGTTTGTACCTCAGCCTCAAGCCCCGGTTCACGCGCTGCTTCGTTTCGCTCGCAGAAAAAAAACTTGGATTGTACACTACGCTTTGCAAGTTTGCATTCTAGCCATCGGCCTCTGTTCAGAATCTGCCCTCACGGTAAAATACCCCACGTGGATTTAATCTGGATACGTGGGGTACGTTTTGATTGATTTATGGACCAGAAGGGCTATAAGGTCGTGTAAAAAACAAAATGTCTAGAATCATCTACTATATTTATTTATTTAAATAAAACACAAAAAAGTGTTATTCTAGTACGAAAATCTCAAACAAAGTGCTTCCTAACTTGGAAAACCAACGTTTGTACTAAATTTAAAGAAATCGTACGTAAAAATGCAGCCGTTAGAGTATGAAATATATATACAATTTTTAATGTAACCCGAAAAAGTGTTACGGGGACATTGGTGGTTAGAAAGCGAACACACATATAACGATTAACACACATTATAAAGATTTAATGACACGTGTAAACGTGTTTTGGAGACCATGATCGATGTTCATTCACTACTCCCGACCTTAATGCTCAACATAAGAGTCACTGCATAGCTCATCTTTCCTATGGAAATTCGCTAAAAATAATTTTATGATATTCATGACTTAAAATAAATTATACGTAAAAACACTTCCAGATACGGTTTTTTGACTTCGTGTTTTTTACTATTAAGTTATGAAATAGTAAAGAACTTGGAACTGATTACTGATAGGACTGTCGTGGAGTGACTATGTAACTGAGTCATGTAAAATGGGTATTGTTGGGTCGCACTCTTGTCAAAAAACTGCAATACTTCTTGTCATTCCAAATAAGAGTGCTTTTAATCAAATCCTTTAAACTTGAATACTTCATTTACTGCAACACTGTAGTCAATAACATGTCTGTGGTTGTTAACTAAAATTAAATGATTTACGTTCATTCCATACTTTTGTTTGTCTTGGTATTTTGAATGCTAAGTGTGTGACCTGTAATAAACATGTACTACTAAAAGTAAATCAATAAGTTTTTTTTTGTTTCACAGTCTATGTTGACTTAAACATATCATTAATGCTATTTTTGCTTCATTTTTTATATTGATTTATTTATATATTTTTTCTTATTTTTGTTACGTTGTAAATATGTGTAGGCCTATATATAAATCTTATTTATAAAAGACTAGGGCCAACCCCGTTGGAACCTTCTATAGGTGTTATAATAAAGGTGTAGGATTAACAATAACCCCAAAGCTAAGATGGTAAATCATGTTAAATGTTCAAAACAATAATTATTTTTTTCGTATATTCTATAATAGCAGTTATAATAAATGTTAAAAGAATCAACAAGGCCCAGGTCTACACTTTAATAAAAAAATAACCTAAAAGTTAGAAATACAAATAATTGCTTCAAAGTTTGAAATTAGCTGTTAATGGAAATATTAGAGCAAACAGCTGTTTATCTGTTATTTTATTCAATTGATTGTTATGGTAATAATTAATGTAAATACGTGTGATGATTCATCAATGTAGGCCTAACCTAAGGTGTTTCTGATTAAATTTACAAATATTGAAATAAAAAATGTTTTTATCAAAATGAATTATAGCCTATGTTACTCAGGGATAGTGAAGCTTCTTATTAGTAAAACTATTTTTTTCAATCGGTTCAGTAGTGAAAGAGAACACCTCCTATATACAAGCAAACAAACAAACAAATTTTACCTCTTTATAATATTATAATAGAAGTCCTAACTGACTAATTCATGAACGATCAGCAAAACTGTGATAGAAACTTAAAAATTTTACTTTATCTTTATACAACTATGTAGAGGTGCACTAAGAATACTAAGAAAGGATTTTATGCGTTGAAAATCGTCAAAATACGGGGGTTCACTCCCTGCCCTTTATCAGATAAAACACCTGATTTAAATCAAAAGTTTAGCAACATAATTCTAGGTGTGGCCTATACTGAATCAACGCTCGTTTGCATTGATTTGCTATGAATTTACATTTATTACCATAGCAACTAACTTATTAAATTTAGAATTAGTTATTTATTTCTCACAATCAACAGCTTTTTTAGTTTAGGTTAAAATATAAAATAAAATAATAAATCAATCAAAGGCTTATAGTATTATAATTCAAACATCTGTTGTTACTTATTATAAATACAACTGCTGGTTTGGATCAAGAGCTTAACACAATTCAGCTTAAATTAAGCTTAGGCCTTACTGAACCAAAACATGATTTTTAAATGCAGTTACATTTATTATAATATATTTTATATTTTGCATTACAAAGCCCGTGATCAAAAACAATATCAGCGTATTTTTCATTCGTAAACTTGAATGGCATATTTTAGTTCACGAGTTATGCGCTGTTTTACTTACAGCAATATTCAATCATCATTGTTGATCAGCTGCAACTACTGCCAAATTAGAAAATTAATAAATTTCTAACAATTACGAAATTTTTATTTTTAGCCAACAAATCGGTTATCTTTTAAGTTACAGAAATAATAAAAACCCGTTATGTTGGCTTTAAAAAAAAGGATTTTTTTTTTGTAAAAGTTAGCTGTTTTTGAGATATTTTACAATAAACATTTTAAACGGCCGCCATTTTGAAAATATATGCCGTTTTTATGTATATGGGTAAAGTAAAAGATGTCTTACCAATATGTATCCAAATTTTGCTCCCTTCATCCAAAGACATTAAGTAGGTATTTTGTAAAAAATGTGGATAACTGGATAACGAAGCATTTTTGAACCTATGTTTATGTGAACGTTTTTATTAATTTTCACTAGTAGAACAAGCCCTGAAAGTTTCTCGGGTTTTCTTGAATTTTCAAACAAGTTTTTCTTCTTCTTGAGAAACTTTTTATATTAAAAAGATTTTTTTTTACTCAAACCTTGAAATATGTTTTTAAATTTACAATTTTGACCATGATTTTTACTTTGTTACTTATAAATATATTAACAACGATCGCAAAAACTTAAAGAGTAAAAATATTCCAATAAAATAAATGTAAGTAATAATTTTGCTTTTCTTTGACGAGTCATGCTGACTCGATCATGTAAGTTATATAACTTTGTCCGTGTAAGTTACGAGTTAAAATTTGAGAAAATTATACACGAAACAAATTGTTTTTTGTATTTCACATTAATTTTTAATAGAACACTTAAATCCATTTACGGAAGAATGAATCCTTCATTAAAATAATTAGGCATCTAATTTTGAACGAACAAAGTTTACGAATTTGTATCAACTCCTATGAAAACGAGAGGACGTCCGTACGTGAGAAACAATATAATATAACAGCTGATTTCACGCATCATCTGTAATGCATAAGTAAAACCTTTGATTATAGACCGTAGGTACATAATCATAGGTAAAACCTAACCTAGATTATACTTTGGGGTTATGTTTACAACTTCAATCAAAACTAAATTCTAATAATGTCTGATAGTTGGTTATATTTGGATAGAACTAATTGAGGCTACATATATGTTACATGATTGGCTTAGATAATATAACATTAATATATTTACAACCTTTTATTTTAAATATATTAATTTAAACAAAATTTAAAGAAGAACATTTACCCATTCATTGAACTTCGAAACCATTCATACATCTTCGTTTAACATATATTATGCTATTAGTAATATCTTCATTATCATTAATAATTTCTAATAAAAAGTTTATGATAATAGGACAATATTAATAAAAAGCAACTAAAAGGTAATATTTTTGTCTTTATTTTAATATATAACAATGTATATAATTATAACATTTTAACAAATAGGCCAACAATTTTATAAAATATCTAATTTTTTGGAACTTATGACTATTTGATGATAATAATAATATATTCTAAACCATTTGATTTATCAATATGAAATAAAAAGCAATTACAATATAATATTATCTTTTTCTCCTATATATAAATAAAAATTTTTAACAAATAGGCCTAATGTTTTGCTATATCATAAAACAAATTTAGCATACATAACCTCAACTTTTTTTGGAAAGTCAGTTCTGGTTATGTCAAACAAAATTTCAGCCTAATTCAAAACGGAATCAAGAATTTAAGGGGAGCATACCCTGTCAGCCATATTGAATCTGATTCCCATAAGAGCTATGCTATAGAATAAGTCATTTTTCCCATTAATTCGTGGAATAAATTTACAATTTGGTTTCATTTTGAAGTACTGTCATATTATGAGGATGTTGATTGCTGAATACATTTTCAAAACCGTTGTATTGTTCTCATAAACGTATGGTATAAATAGGAAACTTTATTATTTTTTTATTCATTTGCACAAAGAGATATTGCAAAAAAAACTTTAGCAATCAACACCACAATTTATTTTACTTAAAAAAAATACAACTTTCGTTTTTTTGACGAAAATAACACGAAAATATGCTTAAAAGTGAAGGTATGGTTAGGTTATTTTAACATTGAAATTGGTTGTCAACTTCGCCGTTTTGAATTTAGGGACCGGAGCCTTAAACGTGACAGTGATGTAAAATCAAGTACTGTAAGACGTGTGGGATATTTCCCATGCGTTGGCAACACTGATGAGAACAATGCCGAGCTAGACGCTACAGAGCGTTACGACACTTCATTGCTCGTGCTGTAGTCTACGACACAGGATGTGATTCTTGCATTCATCATTGTTTTGATACACATTGATATAACTCTTCAGTGAAATTTATTTATAAGTCGTTGAGTGAAATAGTGAGACAAAATGCAGGGGTTTGTTTTTGATTGTGAACGCAAGCGTGTATATAAACAGACATTATGGATATACCTATTTGTTGTTATTTACTTTCTACAAGTTGGTAAGTTGTTTAAAAGTATATAATAACAATAAGAAATTATTTATGTTTTACATAGCTTCACATTAATAAAATAACGGTTTGATAAATGTGTTATTTGTAGTTTATGAATTTAAACATGTACAATTCTAACCTAACAAGGACAGGCTTAGTTTAGTTGTTTAAAATTTCTAACTGTAAATTTAATACCGTATGAATCTTAAAAGTTAACACAATTTTTTGGAGTACTATCGCTTTTTGGAAAAGACGTAGTGTATCTTTCATTAATTACAACACAAATATAGACCTAATAACGAAATTCAATTTTGTCTACTGATATTGCATCATTTTTACAAACAAAAATCCTGTTTAGCCTACAACCTAAACCTAATATTTGAAACCGTTATATTTATTCTATGAAAAGGCGCCTGACGATCGCGGTTCAAAATCTGTTAAATAGTTAAATTTAGCAAATCTTTTGGGGAAACAGCATTCAAATAAATGACATAACTACAGTTTTCATGGCAAAATTATTCACTCCTTTAATCTCAAACTTCTTCAGAAACTGGTGTATTTTATTTATTGTTACCGGTATATACATTTTTGTTTTCAAGTTCAACATTGACACAGAACCCAATATGGTAGCATCTTAGATAAATGAATTATTGATTACAGATAACAATTTCTGTTTATGGACATTTTTTGTAAACAGTTAAATAGTTCCTGTGTTTCCTCAGATAGCTAAATTTTACTCGCCAGTAATATAAATGAAACTTGATTTAAACTATGTTTAACAAAAACATCAAATTAACACAATGTATCAACGTTGAGTATCAGGACGCGGTGACCAGTGGGTTTTCTAAATTTTCTTCATATTCTGAAAGAACACGTTAGGATGACTCTAAAAACACCAAAAATGTCCGCGGAAAATAAATAGTCTATTTTAGAGAAAGTACGAGAGAAATAACACTCGAGAATATAGGAGGTTAATTTCAGCCAACTTTCTATATGTTTGCACTAAATAAAAGAAACAAACCACTTAACAGACACAAAAGAGTAAACAATAAGTTGACTAAACAAAATTAATAAAAGAAATCATAAAAATATACGTGAAAGTTTTAAAATAATTTTACAAGACGTATAATATTAAAACAATAACAATTAACTGTATAAAACAATAATATTGAGTCTGAGTGCTATCATGGGCCCCCCTATATAATATTTTCTGGGGGGGGGGGGGCTTACCGCACATAATATGTGAGTTTGACACTGAACACTATGAGATGCGGCCGACGCACAGTGCATTCTTCGCACGCCAACTCCAGTATTAGGAGTATTTTAAATACACAATGCATTGCGTGCTTCGCACGCCAACCCCCGTATTGGGGGTATTTTCAATGCTCAATGCATTGCGTGCTTCTCACGCCAATTTTAAGCCTATGTGCTATCGACGCACATGTCCGCTTTAAAATATTAGTGATTATTACCTAGAAAGGTTAACAAATAAAGTAATTTCTACTCATTTAGACTATACATATTTAAAAATAAAAGGTCAGCTCCTAGCATAGGAAATTTGCATAGCAGTGAACGTGTTAAGAAGTACCCTCCCCTCCTTCGGCAAAATTAGTTCAGGGATATTTTTGACCTCCACAAAAAAACTTTAAAAATTTGCGAAGCCAATTTGGCTGTTCAGGTGAAATATTAACCCACACAGCATTGAGTCTGTACCTTTACACCGTCAAATGGATACACAAAGATCTAAACATGCATTGAGGTCCGCCAAGTATCTCATGCTCGACTCTTGTAAAAAATAAAATAAGTATATATAAAATCAAACGGCACGTAACATTAAAAACATATTTTAGTGCTAATCTCTTTAAAGAAAAATGGTGGGGGGGGGGGGGAGGGGGTTGCCAAATTAAGCATTACGTCTGTAAACTGTATTATTATAATATATTAAATTATAAAAAATATAATATATAATAGTATTTTGGGTCTTGTAACATGATTTCATTACGTCTTAATATTTTCATTTTTTAGACATAAGCTAAGCAAGTTTATAACCATACACTGATAAAAGCTCTTTTTAACTTATTAACGAAGCTATTGCAGTGACTTATAGTGAGACCTAAGGTCGGGAATAGTAAATGAGCACCGATCATGGTTCCCAGAACACGTTTATGAATGCCATTAAACATTTTATATAATGTATATTATATGTGTTCACCCTCTAACGACCTCGTTTTACGTCTGATTGGTCCAAATTTGGTACTCACGTTGGTTTTCTAAGTCGCTCCGACGAGTTCGTTAGCTAACAAATCCCAGCAACCGGAACTAAGCTTTTTTTAGATTTTCGTACTAGAATGAAACTTGTTTACAGTAGGTTTTATCTAAAAAATACATATTTAATATTCTACACATTTTGATTTATTCAACCAGTTATTCCGGCCTGGTAACCTCAAAAAGCAAAATCGATCAAAACGTAAAATACCATAAAAGTATCTGATTGAATTCCACGTTCTGATCTGAAGCAGACGGCCGGGATGCAAATTGCGTGTTTGTCCGCTGCGAGCGGAACGAAGCAGCGCGTGGCCGGGGCTGGTGGTTGAGGTGCAAACCAATTCTACTAATATATTTCGTACACGGAGGTAGTTATTCAGCCGCTTTCTTGAGTAGAACAATTGCCCAAATAGTTGGTTGTAACCGTAAAACGCTTAAACATAATGTTGGAAATTCGCTAAACTCACGTCAGCGGTTCAGCTGCCTGATCGAATTATTTAGGCCATACAAGCTCATAACCATAAACTTTCAGCACATTTTAACTTATTAGCGAATTTCCATAGGAAAAATGAGCTATTGCAGTGGCCCTTATGGTAAGACCCAAGGTCGGGAGTAGCAAATGAGCACCGATCATGGTCCCCAGAACACGTTTTGGGGTGTCATTAAAAATCATTTATTTATCTGTTCGCACTCTAGCGGCCGCATTTTAAGTCCGATTTGGTTCCAATTTGGTGTACATGTTGGATGTCTCCGTCGCTCGGACGAGTTCGTTAGCCAAAAAAAATCCAACAACCGGAAGCACGTTTTTTGACCGGAAAAAAATATTTATTGCGATTTTTCCTACGAGAATGAAATTGTTTTTAAGTTTTTTCTACAAATATAAATTTAGGATGTTATTCTGCATATTTTGTTTTTACGCGACCTTATACCTCGCTTGGTTCCCCCAAAATCGATCAAAACGTAAAATACCATAGAAGTGCCCAGTTCAAAGCCACGTGGTGGATTCTATCGTGTGGTTGGCGTGCGAAGCACGCAATGCATTGTATATTGAAAATGCCCCCAATATGCGGAATGGCGTGCGAAGCATTTTGCAGCTATTCAGCATCGTCGTGAATAGACCTATTTCCCAAATTGTTGGTTGAAACCCTAAAACATAGGCCTATAAACTTCATTTTGGAAATTTGCTCAACTCACGTCAGCGGTTCAGCTGCGTGGTGGAATTATTTTTTAAATTAAATCTAAAAATAGTTTCCATTCGGAATTCCCGTCGAGTTGCTTTTACGTTTAGATGGTAAATACAGTAGGTAGACTACTACTAATACCCTTACTAAGTTCACGTGTTTAATTAAATGTAGGCCTATTCGTAATTTTTTCGCTAACAGATATTTTCTTTAAATTTCAAAGATAAATTTAATACAGTTTATATTATTTCTTAGAATGATCAGTTCCTTTGTTAACAGTCGACGCTTGTTCGATCGGACTTCGTTGCAATCCTATAAAATACGGATGATGAAGTAAGTTTTAATCTTAGTTGTGTACCATAAAGATAAAGTATAAACTGTGCCTTGCTACCTTTCGACTTTATATAACAGGTCAGCAAAGCTTGATATTTGAACAATGGGTATTGTTGTTTTTAAGTTTGCATTAACCTAATCGTCGATACATAATTAAATACGGTTGCACTTGCTGCTTTTTCGTGTATTTTTAGTATTTCTTGAAGGTTGACATTATACAATACTAAAATTATTGAACTTTTATGTATTATAGGCCTGTTTATTATTTGTACCCTTATTTGAGTAAATCGCAGTTTTTATTTACAAACTTTGTAAAGTATTATTATGATAGGTTAAATGTTAGTAATCATTTTTTGAAGTGAGAACTTCTTTAGGTGCACCGAGCTCTTTTGATGAGGTAAAATATACGAACTCGCGAACTGTTTTGATTTCGTCGATGATTTCTTCTTCTTCATTTTTTTAGCCTATACACGTAGCCTATTTTAATATAAACCAGAAGTAGGCTACAATGTAACAGCTGATCGATAAGAAGAAATCGACGAAATAAAATAGGCAGTGATAAATTCAAAGGCTGTAAGCAATGGCTGTATGGGTTTAGTCACGTCACACTGCCGATGAAATGAATATTGTGCTTTCTCATTGTATAACTTGTGTTAAATTAGTGTTCCTGGTGATACCTCCAAAATGATCAAATTTTGGATTAAACCACCAACGATTTATATTCATGACAGTTTTCACTTTTATCGGCAGTGCCACGGCTGCTTTTTTTTTAATAAGAGCTTCTACTTACCGGTCTAAAGCAAATTTAGAATGATTTCTGATGTACTGTGACATTATCATTTCCGAATGTAAATGTGATTTCCTCCTTTATGTTAAACAAATGTTTAACTATCGCTTTTAACGAATTTCCATAGGAAAAATGAGCTATTGCAGTGACTCTTACGGTGGATCCTAAGGTCGGGAATGGTAAATGAGCACCGATCATGGTCCCCTGAAAAATTTTATGTATTTGCGAGTTCGCACTCTAAGGCCTACCGCACACAGGAAGGAGCAGGCGCAAAGGAGCGAGAGCAATGAAACACTATGCTCACAGAGGAAGCTAGTGCGTCGCAACACCGCGCGGCAATCGCAGCTTGCTCCCGACGTCAGCTCGGAATTTATGTTGCACGTCTGGCGTCTGATGGTCGGGAGCAATTTCTATCCGCGCATGCCAGGCCGAGTATTCCACTTTGCTCTGTTCTTACCTTAAAGTCATAAACAGCCTTTCCTCAACAGTTACGCTTTTCCTCCAGTTGGTGTTCTGCTTGGTAATCATGTATTGAATCAGTCCTAACAATACAGTAAAACTGGTCATACTCAAGCGGCATTAATTATAAAACTTTGCAGGATCAAGTTTCAGTTCATTTATGTACGATAAAACATCTCTTTTCTTTCTACAATTTCTACCCGGTCTTGAGCCTAAAATTTGAACGAACTGCCATTAAGGTATGGCAACATTGACTTCTTCTTCCACAACCTCAGCACTCATTTCTACTCGGTCAATCACAAACTCAAAATGATCCAATCCGCTCCATGATCCTCGCGTCTTGCGTCAGCCTTGCACCGCACACTGCAAGGAGCAGAGCATAATATTACCCGGAGCAAAATTTTTCATTGCCCCTGCTCCTTCCTGTGTGCGGCCAGCCTAACGGCCGCATTGTTCGTCCGATTAGGTCCAAATTTGGTACATACGTTGGTTTTCTAAGTCGTTCGGACGTTACACGACCTTATAGCACGTCCGGTTCTTCCAAAATCGATCAAAACTTAAATTAGTATAAAATTGACCGGCAAACAATTCTACCCATATATTTCATATATCAGGCAGCTATTCAGCGTCTTTGTGAATAGACCAATTTAATAAATAGTTGGTTGAAATCCTAAAACTTAATTTTTAAATTCAGCTGTGTGACCGAATTATTATAAATTAAAACGTGTTGGATTACTCTCAATTAGTGTATAATTTTACTGTTCCGTACGTGTGATGTGTCATATCAAATGTTTACGGAAATTTTAATTATAATATTATATGAAATTATGGTGAGTTTTAAGAGTACAATTAGCATCGGTGATAATCTTCCTGAAAAATGTGAGTTCAGATATTAATAGCTCAAGATCAATAGTTTTAATTTCTCGAATTAAAAGGTTAACGTTTTTATTTGGCAAAGTTATTATTGAAGAGGACTTGCGAGATAAAGTCGCGAAGAATAGATAGAGGTCAATGTTCTTCAGATTTGGCAATCTTCCAAAAACTAACCCGTGTTTACACATTACAAACGCAATAACGTCTTTAAAGCTTGAGGAGGGTCTTT
>JAGFPH010000231.1:348725-379495 GCA_018207615.1 Philaenus spumarius | reverse complement strand
ACACATTACAAACGCAATAACGTCTTTAAAGCTTGAGGAGGGTCTTTTGCATATGTCACTGTCATTAACAATATGTTTTTAATGATTCGACCTCGCAGCTGAACCGCTGACGTGAGATGAGCGAATTTACAAAATTAAGTTTTAGGGTTTCAACCAACTATTTAGGAAATGGGTCTATTCACAAAGACGTTGAATAACTGCCTGCGTGTAGGAATTATATTAATAGAATTTGTTTGCACCTCAGCCTCCAACCTCGGCTTACCTCTAAAATGATCAAATTTCGGATTAAATTAATGTAACCAAAAATTTATATTCATGACTTCTGTCCGCAGTTCCACAATTGCTTCCTTTTTTAAGTTTTTGTGAAAATGGAAGGATTCAGTATGACTGATATAATTCATTTAAACAGTATGTAATAAAATTGTTATATCACTCTCGGATCCGTATAACATAGAATAGAACGGCACTTGTTCAAACATATGGGAAACGTTCTTAGGAATAATAAACACAATATGGAACAGTGACAGCTGCTAGCTGTTAACATACTGCCGCAAATGGAAGGAGTGCTTTTTCAAACGTCTGTTTTAGTAATACAAAACATAGAGGCAAGTTTCTTAGGTTATTAATGGAAAATCTCAGCAACAGTATTTTTCTTTGGCCTTCATATGTGTATAATATTTAGCTTTCAGTGGATATTGAGGAGAGACTGGTGTACACTGGTCTGCAGACGAATAGCTCATAGTTGGTTCAGAAATATTTATTTGAAGGCTTGGAAGAGCTAAACGCCATTTTGGATTTCAACTCCCACGAGAGCGAAATGGAACGCGTAACAAGATTACTCGAGTAATAATGATCAGAAATTATTCTGAATATCTCATTTTAAGGGTTGGGACAGTCCGAATTTGGTTATTTTTTAGTTTTTTAATTTTGTTTGAACTAAATTTGATCGTTGACTCAACTCAAAATAAAAGTTTTACATCTGTGTTCCTAATTTAAAAATTTTAGAAAATCCTTTCTTAGTGTGCGTCTATCGCCTATGAGCCTATAGTATAAATTATGATAAATTTCAAATAGACAAATTTGACTATTGCTAGATGATTTCTAAAGCAATTGGTTGCTAGGGATATAACTGCTGTTATTTTTCTATTTCTTAATCGTATAATACAAAAACTAGAACTGATATAAATTCAATATATATGTTTCAATATTTCTTTTTTACTTTCTCCCCCTTATACGTAGTATATGGAGAAAGTATTGTTTTCGTCCAGATTTTCGAATTTGAATTTTTAGTGGAACTATCTGTTTTGGTGCTCCTTGAACCCCAAACAATTGTTTAGTGGAATTATCTGTGTTGGCGCTCTCTGAACCCAAAAATATTTTTAGTGGAAATATTTGTTTTGATGCTCCCTGAACCCAAAAAGGTGTTTTTTTGGTGATGTCTGTCCGTGTATCCGTGTGTCTGTGTGTCTGTTAGGATGTGTAAAGTGCTGGAGACCATACCAACGATCCGATTTTGATGGAATTTGGTATGTAGGTGTAGTACTGGAATACCTCCAGGAGTTTTTCTATTTTTAAGGGGTTTTACCTCCCAAAAACGGCCAAAAACCGAGAAAAATAAAAATTTCTCAAAAACGGTTCTAACGATTTTGATAAAATTTTGCTTATTTGTAGCCCTTAATGTTCTCTACCATATGGAAAAAACCGCATCTTTCTAAAAATTCTCGTTTAGGTAATAATAATAATAACTGGTTTTTGGCCAAAAAGTGGGGTTGTTTTTCAAAATTTGTCTAAACCTTTTTTCGTGCATCTATGCATTAGTAATTGACATGTTTGGTGCAAATTTGTTCGAAATCGATCGAATAGTTTTAATAATAATAATATGTATTTGTTAATATTTTGAATGAAACTAATATGAAACTTAATATGGATGTGTATTACATACATCTAATATTTTCCATGATATGTCCTACTTTTGCAATTCTAAATAACCACCTCCTATGCTACTCTTGGGAAGGTATAAAGTTTCAACTGGGAGAAAGTATGTGGCAGTTATCTGGTACAGTTTATTACAATGTCTTATCATGTAGGCCGAGCTACAAAAGATTGGTTTAATATACGTTCGTTCTTAAGTATTTAGTGCGTAAATAAATTTGGGTAATTTTTTTTTATGAATAGGGTTTTTACATGGTACAATGACATATATTTCGAAAATTGGAAGTTTGGAACTGCCGTTAACTTTGTTAGTATTATGAACTTGTGCGGCTATACATCCCAAAATGTTAGTTCAAGGAAAGAATACTATAAAGAATAATAACAATATCGTCTTAACATTTAATCCTGGCAAATAAATTCACTATTGGGGCGAAGTTATGTACAAATATTGATGACATTTTAACCATTTTAAAACCAACTCCTTACATAAAGATTCATACACATCGGCTTAACGAAAATATAAACTTTTTCAAGGAAATGTTATTAATTCAACGTATGATTCCGCATAAACGTGTAATGTGTTAATCGACCTGGATGATTCAGAGTGACGTGACTAGCGTGGCTACCCTCGACTGAAGTCTTAAGATAAATATATCACCATATTAAAATAATTCGGTCACGTAGCTGAACCGCTGACGTGAGTTAAGCGAATATCAAAATTTAGTTTAGACCTATATGTTTCAGGGTTTCAACCAACTTTTTGGGAAATTGGTCTACTCAAAAACGCGCTGCATAGCTAGCTGTCTGCGTGTGAAATATATTAGTAGAATGTGTGCCAACCTCAACCTCTAGCCGGCGCACGCGCTGATACATTTTGCACCAACCTTGCGGCCTCGGATTATGGACTGCTTCGCTTCGTTAGCCGTGCATTAAAGATAACGATGTAAAAATACAATATACAAAACCAGTTGTTGTTCTAACCCCGGTCTGTCAACACGTTGTGTCGTCGGCCACGGATCAGAAGCAGCCCCCTACGTGGATTTGAACCGTGTAGGCCTACTTTTATGGTATTTTACGTTTTGATTGATTTTGGGTAAACCATACGGACTTTAAAGTCGTGTTAAAAAAACCAAAACATTCAGAATAATCTCCTATGTTTGTTTATTTTGTTAAATCAAACCCCCAAAAAAGTTGTATTCTAGCACCTAAATCTAAAGAAAAACTTTACTTGCTCGTTGGATTTTTTACTTATGTACTCGTCTGAGCGTCTTAGAAAACCAACGTGTGTATCAAATTCGGACCAATTCGGACGTAAAATGTGTCATAAAATATATACATTTTCTAACTTGGTTACTATGGTAATGAATGTAAATGCATTAAAGAAACGTGTGTTGGTTCAGTGAATAGGCCTAACCTAAACTTATGTTTTATAAATTATTATTTGACTATAGTCATTCATGTTAATGTTGTTTTTTAGATTCAAATTTTAAATGGGACAAGATAAAAATAATGATTACATTTCAGACCAATATTACCAAGGATTTATATTCATGACAGTTTTCACTTCTGTCGGCAGTCCTACTATTGCTTTCTTTCATTTTTAAATTAGTCAAACTAAGGGATGCACAATCTATATATAAAAGCCAAATACCACTCACTCACTGACTCATCATGAAATCTCAAACAATACCGAATGGATTGGAACGAAATTTCGTATGTAGCTTCCTCTATGGCCATAGGTGCTCACTAAGAAAGGTTTTAAAAAAATTCGAAATTTTAGGAGGGTTGGGGGGTAAAAGTTACTAAAAAAACCCACCAAACGGATAGGAATGACATTTGGTGTGTAGCTTCCTCTACTTTGGTGGGTTCGGGGGGAGGGGGGGGGGTGTCAAAGTTTCTAAAAATCCCCATAAGAAATACATATATTTTTTGTTAATATACATTTAACTTTGATTTGTCTATCCCTGCAAAGCCGGATCGGGCCAGCTAGTAATGTAATATATCACGCTAGAATAATATATAGATTTACGTTTGTGCGAGCCATTGGCAGTTTCTATTGTTGCTTCGAATATCCGACCTGCCGTAATGTTTGTAACATTGATAGTAGTATTGATACTAACTTGTTCAATTTGTGAACGTAAAATAGGCAAACGATCCAGGCTCAGCATTGTTTTCACTATTATTGCTGGTAGGGCTGAAGCAACTTTTTAAACTACGAATTGCCAAAGATTTGATATAGGCCAGTTGTAAGTTCAGTACCAACGCAGACCACACCCAGCGTTCTCCGTTTGCATTAATAAAGAGCTTGGTTAGCTCTCGCAATAAAAATCAGTTTTCAATGATCTGCCATCAAACATATGACAAATATTGTACACAGATAACTAATTAGAATAGGGAAAGTGTGACGAGTTTGAGTAAAAAAACAAACAAGCTGTTGTCCCGTTTAATTACTACGCCACAGGAACTTTCATTACTATATGAATAAGGGAGCCTATAAACTCCCCCACCACTTCGATCCAATTAGATTTATTGTAGAAGACACTCCCTAATGTTCGTCTCAGTACATTAATTTAGTAGTATTGGAAGACCATTGAAATAATGAATGCACAGTAGTATCTGCACCTAGCTTTGAGTGTTTTGTTAAGTATAACAATAAATATTATTATTAAAAAGCTCACCAAAAAAAGGCGAAAAATTGAATTATTATTAATTTAGTCATCTACCTGATTTGCCCAATTAACAACGTCAATATCCAACTTGAAGTATGCTTCACACCTAGACTATTCTATTAGTAATATTAAGTTGACTTGAATATAGTTAAGGGGATGCTATACTGAAAATAGGGTTTTTCTATAATAGGCCTTTTTATTTACAAACCATTTTTTATTATATTCATTGGAACCAAAACAATTGTTTACACTTATAGAAATCGGGAAAGCAAAATTGTTTACATACCTTTTTGAGTTTTTTTTGGTTTTTAGGCAAAAAATATGTTTTTAAAATCTCTTATAACTTTTTTACTACCGATCCAATTTGGAATTTTGATACCTTGTTTTAAAGTACTGTAGACAAAAAACACTAACTTTTTGGGTATAGTCATATTCTTACCACTAAAAGTTTAGTAGTTATGACCTTTCAAACAAAAAAGAAGTTTTTTTTTAAAATGTGTGTTTACATTTTTTTTTAATAATCTTGAATTTATCCTAAAGGAATAAAAATACCCAAAAAGTTGCATTATAGGTTATTGAAGATGTGGTAAAAATGTTATCACTGTAGCTTTAAAAGTTATAAGAACTTTTGTGTAAAAAATATCAAAATTGAAAAGTTGTGGGAAATCGCGTTAAAGATTCCATCAGTTATTTTAGTAGCCATAGAGGAGAATAACTTGCACAATCAGTATTTGTAGTCAAGATATGATTTACTTACATATTGGAGGCACTGAAAGCCTAATAATAAATATTGTTGTCCTTCTTTGCAATTACTTTAAAAAATCTTATTAGTCCAAGTAGCAAAACATAAAGAAGTTCAAACTCGACCAAAAGTAGGTGCGCGCCTTTAAATACATTTTTCACGCTGATATAAACAAACTTTTAAGGCATATGTTAAAAATACAAATTTTTTTTTTAATGGCGATTTTTCAGTATAGAATCCCCTTAAGAATGGACTCGCGCAGCACCGGGGTAGAATACTTGTTTTATTGTTTACGTACCTTTCATAGTTGCTGCTCCCATTTAAGATGCCTAAACATTTCAGGTTTCCAACAGTTGTGGGAGATGACAATCCTAGAATCCGAAATTATAAATGCAAAAGCATACAGGAAGATGTTAAAGTTTTAATGGATCTCTTGAGGCAATTCTTTATTCAATTAAAACTAAGTTTAATAAAAGTTCATATGAAAAGTTTTAACAAACTTCTATAATCTTTTATTATTTCTTAAGTCTTTTTGCTAGTTTTAACTATTCAATAAAGGGAAATATTTTAATAAATGCAACTATGTAATGTAGATTTGATTTTTAAAGTTAAGTACCACGATAGAGTACAATAAAATGTAATATTATCTATACATATTATAAATAAAATTGAAGCATCTGTCCGTGATTTCGAAATAAGTACAGTGCTTTTTCTAACCTCGTATGGTTACTCACACTTTACCAAAACCTAAACATGTATTTTTTTTATTTTTTTGTCTGTCTTTCTTTCTGTTTGTCTGTTTTTTGTTCTGTCTAATTTCCGGAATGGCTTAACCAATTTCGACGAAACTGTCATTAGCATGAAGAGGACTTCTCAGAGATTAATCTAGGTTACTTTTTGTCCCGGAAAAATTAAGGGTTCCTATATAAAAATGTAAAAATTATGGATGAAATGAGGGTTTTTTTCGAACGGACGTGACAAGCGACCATTTAATATAACAACTGATTTGGATCAAAAGCAACACTTTGACAAGATCGCCTGTGTTTTAATTTACTCCATACGATGGTTTAACCGTTAAATATATATCAAAACATTATGCAATAATGTGAAATAATATACTCATAGATGTTACATACACATCAACACCTATAAATAAATATCGAGCTTGACTTGTGAGAAGATATACTTGATAGAATAAACTTAGAACACAAAATCTCACAACCAATATGTTTATTAACTCAAACGCGTTTCAACGACAAAGTCGCCAACTTCTGTGATGCACTCACTGAAGATGGGTGCATCACTGAAGATGGCGACTTTGTCGTTGAAACGCGTTTGAATTAATAAACGTATTAGTTGTGAGATTTTGTGTTCTAAGTTTATTCTATAAAACATCAAAAACTGATTTGTAATTTTTACGTTCGTTCTGGAGTTTTGAGTAACAAACTGGCGGAAAACGGGATTTTAGCGTTTATTGGTGCATAGCTAATAATTTGCGTAGGCCTAAAAGTGATAGGCTACATAGATCGATTTGACGAAACTCACTCTGCGTTTTTGGGCCATGGAACTCGGATCTAAAATAGTTTTCTAGTAAGGCGCAATATTTACCTGATAGCCTATTTATTTATGTATTTATCAAATATGCAAGTGAATCCGCAGGTACCTGCTAGTGAAGTATTGATTTTGGAGGATTTAACTAGAAAACATAATTATAAAGTACAATAATACTTAAGAAGTACAGTAGTTTTAATGACAATGACTACATCACTATTATTGACTCCTCAAGGTTAATTTATCTTGTTCAAAGTAAAAATCATATTATCAAATTAAATTACTTCCATATCAGGTATTGCTAAAAAAATCTTCAAGAAAGTAAAAAAAATGCATTAAAGGAATAGCACCGCGGGAGTTTGCATTAAAACTGATTTGAAAGCAAAAACGAGTTCTTAGAAAGAACGTAATAAATCTTCCAAATGAAATTGCTCCGGGTTCTTTGTAATATGGAATGGATATAAGATGCATTGAAGAGGAAAACAGAGCGAAAACACTTCTTTATGCCAGCCACCTCTCCCTCTTATACTAAGCTGTAATAAACTCTATCTACTCTCATCGTTTCAAATGTGACCTTCGGCCTCGTTTATTTCTCATTTGAGGCAACACAATGAATGCTGTTTGAGTTTAGTTTATAAACTGACTAAACAGCTCCATCCACTGCTCGCTTCGCTCACCAATCCCGTGGCGAGCAAATGCAAACATATTATTGTATACTATGATATTTGATATTTTCACGAGAATGGCAATAGGACATAAATTTAATTTTTTTACAGAAAAGAGGCAATTTTAAATTACAAAATATTACAAAAATGTGTTACGGTAAAGCAGTATTTCAAACTGGTCAAATAGGCCTAGTTAAGAATATAGTTAGCATAATAATTATTTTAATAATGTTAAGAGTTTGAATTCCGATACAGTAAGCCTTTTTCGTTGTTTGTGTTCGCTTATCACCTAACCTATACACTGTTGGTTGTGAAGAATAAACTTACCTGATTGCAAATTTACCAACTTGGTTGCTATGGTAATAAATCTAAACGCTTTCAAGAAACGTGTTGGTTCAGTATAATAGGCCTGACCTAAACTTGTGTTAAGCTTATGATCAAAATCAGCTGTTTTATTTGTAACAACAGATGTTTGAATTATAATACAGTAAGCCTTTTTCGTTTATTTTTTGTTCTTTTTATTTTGTTAACCCAACCTAAATAAAAACTGTTGGTTGTGAAAAATAATTAAATAATCCAAATATTCTAAGGTTGCTATTGTAATGAATGTAAACTGCATTCAACAAACGTGTGTCGGCAGAATACGCCACACCTAGAATTGTGTTGCTCAGCCTTTGATTCAAATCAGCTGTTTTATCTGTTGTAGGGCTGGGAGTGAATTCAGTATTTTGACCATTTTCAACCTTTAAAATCGATATTTTGCACAATACATTCTTAGTACACTTCTCCATAGTGGTATGAAGGTACCCTGAAAATTTTAAGGCCCAGTTACCATGGTTGTGGTTCTACGTTGATTATGAAGTCAGTCAATTAGTCAGTCCGATTTATGGGATTAGTCAGCGGTTCAACTGCGTGATCAAATTATGGGAATACTGTTACGTTACACATTCCCGGGAACTTATCATTGTCATTATGGCACTAAAACATCTCAGTACTAATCATAATATGTTTAGAAGATGGCAAATGTCAATAATATTCGTTTCATTTGAAACGTGTGGACTTGAAAAAGAAACCTTTTTAGTAGGCTATTCGGTCGCTCAAATCTTTCGGTTAGGAAATTTTAATTTTAAAAATGTATCTTAATAACTGTTTTCTGTCATTATTCTAGCTTTTAGAATCAATTCAGAAAAATAAAATTGCTGGTAATCTACGTACTCTTGCTGTTTATGCCATTGTCCCAAACTAACGCTCACATAGTTTCGACAAGTCCAGCTCGTTATTAAAAATAATTATAACTGCAGTATACAAATTTCCTTCGTTGTATTTACAAATGTTGTAAGATCATGATATTCTATTTAATTTTGTTGCCCATTGGATGTACATACTGGGGATTATCAATAACTAAAGACAAAGACAATTCGTATTCAGCTTTAATGATCAAATTTTCAAATATAAAAACTCCTCTTTCCATTAAAGCGAGATTCATCGAGTGGTGGAGTATACTTGAAGTGTTTAAGGCTGCAGTAAATCAATAATATGTAACAGCCACTTAACAAGTTTCCAGAAGGATGCCTTTCAAGTCTAGCTAATAGCCTACATATAATGGATTTTAGTTTGTTATTCGACTTCCTGGTTTAAGCCGAACAGAGTAGGATATTGTTTAACTAAGAATTCTTACTGACATTTACCATATGTTCAGAAGTCCCAAACAAACATAACTGAAACTGTAATTTTCTTTTTCTTTTTGAATTTATCCTTGATTAATGGTGGATGTTCAATTTTATTATTAGTCGATGGACATTTGCCATTATTTGTGTGTTAAAATCAATACAATACGTTTCGGGAATATGAATCAAGTCCCGTTATCAAGTGAGAAAAAATAAAGGAATATAAACCTAGAGACCTAGGACTATGTTAAAGAAAACTGCAGATCATATATGGTGCGAAAATCTCAAATTCAATTAGGAAAATGCAAAAAACGATCCACCGGGAAAGTAACTTGTATAAAAGAAAGACAATTGAAGCCTCGAACATATAGCTAGCGGACAATTCTATCAGCCAAACAAGCAGAGAAGTAAGGCATTTATGGCTCCCATTAAAAAAAAAGAACAGAAATTGGATTATAATATCCTAGTAGTCTATTAATAAAACAAACAAGCTGAACTTTTATCTGTCGAACCTCCTAGTGTCGTTTTAACTCGATGGAGGGCTAGGGAACTAAACTTAATGAAAGGCTACTCTCTCGGCTCCCGGCAAATTGTTGTTCTGACTCCAGTCTGACAACACATTTTGCTGTCAGGTGTGTGTCTGTGTTTGTCATATTGTGTTTTGTTGACTTTTAAGTTTCATGTACAGTGGCCTAAATCTTCGATAGGCCCCACGCTTTGTTTGTAATGTTTGAAATTAACAGTGCAACCTAAATACAAAAAATTAGACCTCTGTTGCGCATGTGTTAAAATTATGTGCATTCTTGGAATCGACGAATAAAAATAGCCACGGAAAGTGATTCTTGAGATACACTTCAATCTCTATTTATCCCACGAAAAAATAGTAGCAAAACTATTCAAATAGTAAATCTTATGCATTCAATGTAGCCTATGTGTGTGTGTCGAGCAATCAATTGTAGCCTATTTAATTTAATAATAATTCGACCAGCTGAACCGCTGACGTGAGTTGAGCAAATTTCCAAAATTAAGTTTATAGGCCTATGTATTAGGGTTTCAACCAACAATTTGGGAAATATATCTATTCACGACGGTGCTGAATAGCTGCAAATGGTTCGCACGCCATTCCGCATATTGGGAGTATCTTAAATACACAAAGCATTGCGTGCTTCGCATGCCAACCCCCGTATTGGGATCACCTGCAATACACAAAGCATTGCGTGCTTCACACGCCAATCCCTGTATTGTGAGTATCTTCAACACACAAAGCACTGCGTGCTTTGCATGCCAACTCCCGTATTGGGAGTTTCTTCAATACACAATGCATTGCGTTCTTCGCACGCCAACTATGGCTTTGAACCGGGTGTACTTCTACTGTGGTATTTTACGTTTTGATCGATTTTGGGGGAACCAAGCGAAAAAACACAAAATGTGCAGAAATAACATCCTACATTTATATTTGTAGAAAAACTCAAAAACAAATTCATTGTCGTAGGAAAAATCTCAAAAAATAGTTACTTCCGGTCAAAAAACAAATTTGAACCAAATCGAACTTAAAATGCGGCCGCTAGAGTGCGAACACATATATACATATAATATATATGATTTTTAATGACACCCCAAAACAAGTTCTGGGGACCATGATCGGTGCTCATTTGCTATTCCCGACCTTGGGTCTTACCATAAGGGCCACTGCAATAGCTCATTTTTCCTATGGAAATTCGCTAATTACCGTTAATGTTGTTTATATGAGTTGTTTTAAATCTTATATATTTACTAACTTTCACCAACCTGGCAACAAACAACACATTGTGAAAAGAATACAAACCCTAAAACTTTAACTAACAGCATACGTTTTTCTGTAATAATCAAGCGTTTAATATGGGGATGATGTAATAAATACGACTATAAAAAACAATTAATTTATTGAGTTCCTAGTCTAGTCAAGATAAGGTTTTTTTATTTGGTGACTATCTACCTTCAGGGAATACGGTCGTAATATGACAAGCGTTCAATATAGGTTTGTGAGGCTATAAATTATAATTAGGTTTGTTTCACAATAATTTCTAAAAAGAGCGAATGTTTCTAGCGGTGTTTGAATGATTATTTGCGGCCAAAAAATTTGACCACATTAACTTGACTCGTTGGATCATATAAACGCTTTTATTAATTTTTAAATATACGATCTACTTTCGTATATTACTAAAATTTAATGATATCGCGTCCCTTTAGTTTATCTGGGTGAAATTACAGTACATATTTTTTATATAATAAAAGAGCTTAATTATTGACTAATGAGAACAAATTTAAAAACAAGTTCGATCACGCAGCTGAACCGCTGACGTGAGTTGAACGAATTTCTAAAAACTTTTCAGCGTTTCAACTATTTAGGAAATTCGTCTAGTCGTAAGGTTCTGAATAGCTGCCTACGTGTACGAAATATTTTTGTTTGTACCTCAGCCTCCAGCATCGACTCACGTGCTGCTTCGTTCCGCTCGCAGCGGAAACACCGGCTTTACGAGTTTGCACCTCGACCTTGCAGCATCGGATTATGGACTGCGCTTTGAGAGTTGGTACCTCGTCTTTGTGCCTTTGATTATGGACTGTTTTGCTTCGCTTGCAACAGACAAACTCACTTTTAATGGTACTTAACGTTTTGATCGGTTTTGGGGGAATTTGACAGGTCGTGTGAAAAACAAAATGTGCTGAATAATCTTCTACATTTACTTTTTTAGATAAAACCCCAAAAAATTTCATTCTAGTACGAAAAATCTCAAAACATTACTTCATGTCAAACAACGTGCTTCCGATTTTTTGATGTTTTTGGCTAAACAAACTCGTCCGAGAGACTTGGAAAACCAACGTGTGTACCAAATTTGGTCCAAATAAGACGTAAAATGCGGCCGTTAGATATATATAGATTTGTAATGACACGCTAATCCCTGTTCTGGGGACCATGATCGGTGCTCATTTACTACTCCCGACCTTAGGTCTCATCATAAGAGGCCCTGCAATAGCTCACCTTTCCTATGGAAATTTCCTAATAATAACACACAATTTCTCATAAAAATTTGTTAAAAACGCGTTTCAACGACAAAGTCGTCATTCTTAGTAGCATGTGAGCTTAAGTTAATTTGCTAATTGTAGCTCCAGTATGAATGATGATGGCGATTTTGTCGTTGAAAAGCGTTTGTCGAATGAAAATGTTTCTATGAGAAATTGTGTTCTTTTGTTGTATTTAAAAAATGTATGTATTTTATTCATTTCTTCAAATATGATTCTATTGTTACACAATAATGATCACTTTTGCAATCGCAAGCTTAGTGATCATGTCGTTTTATTTTATTACCGCCTTATTTTTGTAGTTAAGGATTTGCTTGTGAATTTGCTTTTCAAGACTCGTTTGATTTATTTCCACTTTTGTGTGTTCAACAATTCCAATTCAGTTTCTAGAACAATAGAAACACACATTGGCTGTAGCATCTGTTAAATTGGAATCGTGTGTACAGAAGGGATGAATATTTTAATCCTAGAATAATGTTTGCATTTTTCAATAGATTAATCTATTATTCTTTAGTACAAAGGTGGAATAAATTTCAATTTATTTGCAAATAAATGTCATATATAAAAGTATATTACATGTTTATTTCGCCAGTAGGTTTTAAATGAATAAATCGGCAGACCATTGTTTCCGCTCAGCGATCATATTTTCAGCCCTAGATTAATGATAGATTGAGCTACATTCTTGAATAAAAATGTATAGTGTTTCGCCTTAAACCATATTAAAAACATAGCACAAACAAATACCATTGTTTACATTGGGATGTACTGTTTCGTAGTTTTAAATTAGTTGGAATTTTTTAATGTAAAAAAACATTTATGGGTTAAATGTAAAAAAAAATACAACCTAAATCAAATTATAAAAAGAACTGTGCTCAACTAGTATCAGAAAGAAGGTGGAGTGAAAATACTTAAGAAATCTGGCAACAGCATTAATTTGTCATAGGCCTCTACTAGGGTTTTTTATTTCTTAATTATCAACAAAATCTAAGGTCAAATTTAATCCCTCCTCTAACACATGCTTCTTTTTATGAAGCTTAATGTTTTGCCTCTTAAAGATAATAATATATATGTACTTCATTTTGTATAAGTGTTATTATTTTTTACATAAAATGTGTATATGGTTAGTAAAAACTAAATAAAGCAATCAATAGGTACTTAGATAACGCAAGGCGTTCGTTTTACAACTTTCACATGTATAGGCCTAACTGAAAATAAAAACAAGTGACTGCATATAGATTTTTTTTTAACGATTTCTATACTATTGATAAGGAGAACAATCTTAAAACTAACCGATATTTTATAATTTGTAATGACAATTTTTAGCTAGGAATACTTTATTAAAGTAAAATTTTAGTCAAAAGAAAACCTCCTCATTTTAGTTCGATTTGTTCAAATTTGGTACACACGTTGGTTTTCTAAGTCGCTTGGACGTGTTCGTTTATAAATAATATCAAACAACTGGAAGCACGTTTTTTGTGCTAGAATGTCAATTTGGTGGGGTATTATCTAAACAAATTTATGTAGAAGATTATTCTGTACATTTTGTTTTTTACACGACCTTATAGCCCTTCCGATTCCCCAAAAATCTATCAAAATATAAAATTTCATAAAAATCCACGTGGGGGCAGCTTCTGATCCAAGGCCGGCGGCAAAACGTGATGACAGGCCGGAATCAGAACAACAACTGGTTGTGTATATTTTAGTTTTAATACATAGTTTTCTTTAATACAGGGCTAGCGAAGCGCAGTCTATAATCCGAAATTCCAAGGCCGAGGTGCAAATTCGCAAAGCGAGTTTTACGCTGCAAACGGAACTAAGAAACACGTGAGCCGGGGCTGGAGACTGAGGTACAAACAAATTTTACTAATATGCTTCGTACACGCAGGAAGCTATTCAGTGCCTTCATGAGCAGACAAATTTCCCAAATGGTTGAAACCCAAAACTATATAAACTTAATTTTGGATATTCGATCAACTCACGTCAGCGGTGGAGCTGCGTGATCAAATTATGTTTATTTTTAAATTATTGAAAATATTGATTTTATTTTTTAAACTGCCTTCAGTGTTACATTGTTAAATCTGTTCTTTCTTATGAATCTTTTTAGTAAAAAAAATACGAAATTGAATAGGTACAGGAAAATTTTTACACGAGTATAAATGTGTACAATGGGGACCAACAATGCGATCTCATATGGTTAAAACTACAGATTCTTTAATAAAACTTTTCTTTTGATTAATCCTTGGATTTTATGTTATAAACCTTGAAAGTATAAAAATAAACACCATGTAGGCAGAGTTAGCTCATTGTGACCATTTACACTTAGCGTTTGCAGTTAATTGTATATAATTTTTACTGGAAGTGCTTCAAACCGTCAAAGGTTACAGTCTGGCAAACATCACAATAAAATAACTTATCAGAGATAGACGGTATGCCTTTAAGCTTGTAATAAAATATATCTAAATTTCTTAGATACACTAAGTAGTAATTCGGATACCATTTACGTTGATTGTTGTACATACGTGAGATTATATATAGTACGTTACTGACTGGATTCTGTGAAATTGAAATCCTGCCAGGTAAAACAAAAATAGAACAAATGTTGCAGAAACTGTTTACTACACGAAGAATATCTTTCGGTACAATATTTAATATTTTTTAAATATCACATACAAAAATAATTCGATCATGCGCTGAACCGAACCAAGCGAAGTTCCAGAATTAAGTTTATATGTTTTAGGGTTTCAACCTACTATTTGGGAACCGGTCTTTTCACGAAAGCACTCAACGAAAGCGGCCCTCACACTATCAATATATAATTTCATTTTGGTCAATAAATGTTGTCAAACTGTAATTGCTTCACACTATCATTCTTTATTGACAATCAATTTAGTTTTGCGCTGGCAGTCAAAGATGTCAGTCCATTAAAAAGCTACACAAAGCTAAATAGAATATGGGCTAGAGAGTAGCTTCTAAAGAGAGACACGGTTTCTCACTTGAGTTTGTCGAATGAGAGCGCGTATTTCCTAATATATTTCCAAAATTACTTTCGCTTGACAAGTTGATTTGTCTATAAATACTAATTAGTCGGTAGTGTGTCTGACTTTAAGCGCATTTCCATACGAAAGATTAGCTATTGCGTGACTCTGTTGGTGTTAAGGTCGGGAGGAGTCAAAGAACACCGCACATAGTTTTGGGGTGTCATTAAAAACTGTATATAAATATAGTGGCTGCAATTTACGTCCGATTCGGTCCAAATTTAGTACACACGTTTGTTTTCAATGTCGCTCGGACGAGTTCGTTAGCCAAACAAAATCCAATAATGGAATGCACGTTTTTTTGACCTGAATTAACAATGTTTTGAGATTTTCCGTACTACGTACTAGAGTAAAGTTCTTTCTGGTTTTTATCTAAAGAAATAAATGTAGGATATTTTATTATTCTGCACATTTTGTTTTTAGGCGACTTTATGGAACGTCTGGTTCCCACAAAATCTATCAAAACGTAAAATACCATAAAAATACATGGTTAAAATGGAGGTTTTTGCCGTGGGGAATCTTCTGATCCGAGGCCGCAAAGTCGGGGAACTAAGCAGCGCCTGCGCCCGGGCTGGAGTCTTAGGTGCAAACAAGTCTACTAATATATTTCGTTCACGCAGGCAGTTATTCAGCGCCTTCGTAAGAAGACCAATTTCCCAAATAGTTGGTTGAAACTCTAACACATATAAACTTAACTTTGATAATTTACTCAACTCTCGTCAGCTGTTTAGTTGTTTTATTTAACCATTACTGTTAGAAATTTAAAAAAAATTGAAATTCTTACGAATCAACCTAGTAACCTTAAAAAAAACTTAAAGATGTTATTATAAATTTGCAGCTTTTCGTACAATTTCGCTTTTTTACTTTCATTACTTGGACATACGTGAGAAAAAATAACATACTGTATTATTATAGTGTTATCACGTGATAAGAACATTTACATTGAAATTGATACGTCACGATAAGGGGAATTTTCGCTTAAGCTTTAAGATAAGGTTCGTTTGATAAAATACATCAGAATTTAATCTAGTTCTATCGTTTAACTTCAAATATACAGTGTGTTCTTATATTCAGAGAAGTCCCTCTAAACCCTTTCATTATTTTTGTTACTGAAAATAAGTTAACAAAACATTGTATATATCTTGTATTGCGTAACAGGACATATTTTTTGACATATATGACCCTCTATGATTTTTGGCGGCTTGGGAGGAAGGTGTTTAACAATTTAAAACGTTTAAAGGTAGGCCATGGCATACACAACTGTAAATCCTATACTCTAAAACGAGCAATCTCTGTTTGTTTGAGCAATCTCGAGATCCAGCGGAAGGATTTTGCTGAAAGTTTGGGATTAGAGGCTTTTGGATCTAAAAAATCGATTGGTGAAAACCACTTCCTCAGGAAAACTTGTATTTTTCTAAACAACTCATTTGAAAATTGAAAATTTTTAACATTGGGCTTATGGAGTTTAAAATCATTACATATGTTTACTGTTGACTATAATAGTAATCAGCTGTTTCCTATATTATTTCCATTATCAGCTGATTTCCAGCTTAAAACATTTTTTTTAATTTTTAACCTTTAAGATAGGTTTTTGTGGAGAACGACATCTGTTGAAGTATTTTTATTTCGTATTAGAGTGTAGGATAAACAGTTCATGAATATGTACGTAAGTTCGAAAAATATTCATATTTATTCAGTTTGCAATTTGTATTTACATACATTTTCCTAAAAAAAAACGAGTAATGCTCGGTCGCCCAGGTACTATTATTAAAAAAGAAAAAGAATGGCTCAAACTAGAGCTTAGTATCTGGCTTCGTTTCAAAGAAATGGACAATCAAAGTTCTGGAAAATTATATATTTTTTAAAGCAGATTGATAATTTGTTAATTTTAAGAACTGCTGTACGGGTAGCCAACACGATAATATAAAGTTAGCGATGCCTAATTGAAATAAGCTTGGTAATAAATGTGTTTTATACTAGAAGGCTCCGAGGCTCGCTTCGCTCATCAACCCCTACAGCGAAGCAAATGCAAACAGATTATTGTATTTACTATGTGACTTTGACAATTGACAATTGGTTAGGATAGAGATTTTTTATTTTTATATAGAAGAGAGGGAATTTTCAAGTTATACAATTAAATATGACCAAAATATGATACTACGGTAAAGCGGTATTTCAAACTGCTAAAATTGGCGTAGTGAAGGATAAAGTTGGAATAATTTTAGTAGTGTTAGCTGTTTAAATTACGATATAGTAAGCCTTTTTCGTTGTTTGTTTTTGCTATTAGCTAACCTAAAAAAACTGTTAATTGTTAAGAATAATTACAGTACTTGATTCTAAATTTGCCAATTTAGTTGCTTTGGTAATAAATCTAAATGCTTTCAAGAAATGTGCGTTGGTTTAGCATCATACGCCCAACCTAAAATTGTGTTAAGCTTTTGAACCAAACAGATATTTTATTTGTAATTACAGATGTTTGCATACAGTAAACCTTTTTCGTTTATTTTGTTAACCTGACCTAAAAAGGCTTTTGATTGTGAAAAATAATTTCCTTATTCTAAATTTGTTAATTTGGTTGCTGCGGTAATGTATATAACTTAAACGAATTCAACAAAAGTATGTTGGCTCAGTATATAATAGACCACGCCTAGAATTTTGTTGTTAAGCTTTCATTCGAATCAGCTGTTTCACATTTTTGTATACTACTATTTGTGTAACAACAGACGTTTGAATTATAATACAGTACACCTTTTAGTTTATTTGCTTGTGTGTTTGTTTTTATTTCGTTAAACTAACCTTAAAATACTGTTGGTTGTGAAAAATAAATAAGTATTCTTAAGTTGGATGCAGTGGTAATGAATGTAAATGCATTCAACAAACGTATGTTGGATCTAGGCCACACCTGGAATTGTGTTACTTTTGATTCGAATCAGCTGTTTAATCTGTTATGGGGCTGGGAGTAAACCTCTTTCAACCCTTAAAATCTATATTTTTGCACAATCCTTTTTTGGTGCACGTCTACATAGTGGTAAATGTTAAGGCTCTTGCTATCATAGTTTTGGCTGTACGTTGATTAAGAACTAGTCATAATTGGTTCCATTGCCCTAATTTTATTTTGTAGTAAATATTTGTATATAAATTAGTTTATGTTTTTTTGGTAATGCAACATTAGTATGTAAAGTAGTTAATACAACTCTAGTAGGCACTAATAAGTAATAAGGTAAGAATTTTTATTGCAATAAATTTGTGTGTAACATAATATAAGTAATATGTACAATAAAATTAGATTAATAATTATTTCCTTAGTCTGCTATTTTTATTTTCATTTCAATAAAGTTAATGTAGTACATAATGTAGGCGACAGTAGTAATAACAGTGTATTATCACATTTCTGAAATACAATTAGTTCGATAATTATGTGCCGAATCTATTATGTACACTTGAATTTCAATCAATCAATCAAGTAAATGCGATTTAAACTGGTCGCGATAGATATTGTGTTGCCTCGTGCCGGAATACAATAATTTCGCACTAATTACTAATTGCTTAAGTGGATTGTAGTGGACTTGGCCATACATTTTTAATAACCACAGCAGAGTGTGTCATTAAAACTATTTCGAGCGCATTCATGAATAATTTCGAAGATTCTAACAGTCCACAAGAGGTATTTAACGACACCTCGTAATAAACTCGCTACGGTTTATGTAAATTATTCAAATTAATAGTTTCCCAATTTATCAGGATATCTTTGCTCCGAATAGAATATGCTGAAACAACTAAATTAGTGTTTCGTCTAACAGTAATGGAAACAATATTCGTGCAATGTCAGTTTAAAAGTGGTATAAAATAGTTAGGTCACGCAGCTGCACCGCTGAAGTGAGTTGAACGAATTTCCAAACTTAAGTTTATATGTTTTAGGGTATCAACCATTTGGGAAATTGATCTACATACGAAGGCGCCGAATCTGCTTGCGTGTACGAAATATATACGTAGAATTTTTTGCACATGAGTCTCCAGCACCTAGCGTTACTTCGTTTCGCTCGCAGCGGAAACACTAGCTTTGTATCGTACTTTTATGGTATTTTAAATTTTTAACACACGTTTGTTGAATGCATTTACATTCATTAACATAGCAACCAACTTAGAAAATTTAGAATCTTTTATTATTATTCACAACCAACACTTTTTTAGGTTAGGTTAACGAAATAGAAACGAACACAAACAAAAAAATAAACGAAGGCTCACTCTATTATTGTTACATATTACAAATGAAACAGCTGATTTGGATCAAAAGCTTAACACAATTTTAGGTTAGGAATATACTGAACCAACACAAGTTTCTTGAAAGCATTTTTATGGATTAACATAGCAACTAAAATAGCAAATTTATAATCAGGTTTCACAACCAACAAAAAATATTTTCACGACGAACAGTTTTTTTTAGATTAGATAATAGCAAACACAAACAATGAAAAGGCTTACAATATCACCTAACACTATTAAAATTATACCAACTTTATTCTTTACTAGGCCTATTTGACCAGTTTGAAATACTGCTTTACCGTATCACATTTAGGTTATATTTTATTTCTTGAAAATTGCCTCTCTTCTATATAAAAATAAAAAATCTCTGTCCTAATCAATCGTCATCAAGTAAAAACATGATAGTGTACAATAATCTGTTTGCATTTGCTTTGCCGCGGGGATATTGGTGAGCGAAGCGAGCAGGAGGTGGAGCACTCTAGTTGTGAACAAAATATAATACCTACCATTTTAATGATCAAATCATAAATCCAGACGTTAATTTTCTGAATATAATTTTTTTTTTTTTAGCAAATAATGTTGCACTATAACGTCTATTTTTTTATTTTATATTTACTCATACTAATAATATCCAACCAAGTAATATCAGAACTTTGTAAAAAGATACTGTTGATATATAAATAAATTCCATGAATTTAAACATTTTTTTTGATGAACTGGTAAAAAAATACTACTTCTCTAAGCTAAATCAAGTGGCTATCAATTATTAACTGACGAAATTTTAATCAAAATTAAAAAATTGTAATTCATTTATAATTAGTAACAAATATTGATACATTTATTAATACTTACTCGTACACAACATGAAAAATCATAGGCAGATTAATTAGATACACATAAAAAATACATCATTAAAAAATTGCTATTTAAAAACAACATGCTTTATCTAGATCTACCTAACTATGCTGAAGGGGGTTTTGAACTCTGTAAAAATGTGTACAATATAAGGATTACTAAGTGTATGCCTATTTATTAAAATATGTTATTTACATTATATAATATTATATATCAAGAAAGATAAAAATATAATGTTTTAATTGATTTTAATTTTATATTGACATATCAAATAGTTTAAAATTTTTAAATATTTTAAAATTATAGTCAAAAGTTGTAAAATTTAGATATGATTTTATAAAACTGTAGGCACATTTGTTAACATTTTTTATTTATATACATTATTATATATATCAAAATAAATATACAAATATTGCCTTTTAATTGCTTTTTTCATATTGATATATCAAATGATTTAGAAGTTATTAATAGTATATAGTAAATTAATTAATTAATAATCGAATATTTGTTATACGAAGATGTACGAATATTGTTGTTTCCTAAGTTAAACGAATCTGTATCTCTTCTTTAAATATTTGTATAAATGAATATATTGATGATAAAAAGTTGTTTTTAGCCTATATTCATTTTACTAACTGGCCCGATCAGGCTTTGTACGGCTAGACAAAACAAAGTTGTATATTAACAACAACAAAATATATCAATAAATATATTAAAGTATGTATTTCTAATGGGGATTTTTAGTAACTTTGACCCACCCAAACCCCCTAAAATTTCTAATTTTTTTTAAACCTTTCTAAGCGAGCACCTAAGGCCCTAGAGGAAGCTACGTACCAAATTTCATTCCAATTAGTTAGGTGGTTTTTGAGATTTCGTGATGAGTAAGTCGGTGGTACATTTTATATATAAATATAAGAAGATAACATCAAAGCAAATCTTAGCTCTATAACTCATATTAAATTATAATAATAATAATAATAACAGCTTCACAAGACATTATATTATTAATTGAAATTGTAAACATAACCCCACAGTATAATCTATGTTAGGATTTGTTTGTACAGATAATGGGTGAAATCAGCTGTTATATTATATTCTTACTCGCGTACTTCCGCTTTTACGTACATTAGTTTTTATAGGAGTTGATTATAACAATATTTATTCCAATTTT
This sequence comes from Philaenus spumarius, assembly GCA_018207615.1. Classification (NCBI taxonomy): domain Eukaryota; kingdom Metazoa; phylum Arthropoda; class Insecta; order Hemiptera; family Aphrophoridae; genus Philaenus; species Philaenus spumarius. Next base: position 357,885 of record JAGFPH010000231.1, on the reverse strand, counting down.
ATATTGAAACTTGAAGAACTGTAGTCGCATCAGGAAAACCATGAAGTAAAAGTATGCCTGTAATTGAGTTATATCTCGCATCAAATAATGTTGAGTAACTGCAACTTGCATGAATGCGGTTTTACAAAAACAATCGAATCTAGATAAGCTTACATTATCTGTTTTACAACCGTAACAAACACTACTCTTCACAGAATCATTATTGTTGAGTTGTTTACTGCCAACAACATCCTACTTCGCGTCACGCCAATTAAATTTGCAATTTAGAATAATTACACCAAGAATTTCGTAGTGGTGCAACACTGTGCTTTGTTATTAGCGAATTTCCATAGGAAAGATGAGCTATTGCAGTGACACTTATAAGAACACTTAGGGAGACCTAAGGTCGGGAGTAGTAAATGAGAACCGATCATAGGCCCAAGAACACGTTTTGGTGTGTCATAAAAAATGATATGTATATATGTGTTCGCTCTCTAACGGCCGCATTTAAAGACAAATTTGGTACACACGTTGGTTTTCTACGACGATCGGACGAGTTCGTTAGCCAAAAAGATCCAATAACCGGAAGCACGTTTTTTGACAGAAAGTAATTTTTTTAGATATTTCGTGCTACAAGGAGAATTTTTTAGGGGATCATCTAAAAAAATAAATGTAGGATATTATTCTTCACTTTAAACACGACCTTATATCTTGCTTGGTTCTCCCAAAATCAATTAAAAAGTAAAATACCAAAAAAGTACCCGGTATCGTGGCCTACGGTCGAGTTTGTACGCTGTGAGCAAAGCGAAGCAGTTCCTAACCTGAAGCAGCAAGGTCGAGGTACAAACTCGCAAAGCGCAGTCCATAATCCGAGGTTGCAAGGTCGAGGTGAAAAATTTCTTTCAAATTCCGCTGTGAGTGGAACGAAGCAGTGCGTGAGTCGAAGTTGGAGGCTTAGGTTCAAACATGTTCTCCTACTAATATATCTCGTACACACAGGCTGCCATTCAGCGCCTTCGTGGGTACTAAAATTTCCCAAATTGTTGGTTGAAACCCTGAAATATATAAATTTAATTTCGGAAATTCGCTAAACTTACTCAGCGTTTCAGCTGCGTGATTATTTGTAACTACCAAATTGCTGTTCTGGTTAAGGCAGGGCGCGCACTACTTCAGAATCGGCTAATTGGGGAAATTTGCTATTCGTATAACGTAAAGGAGCCCACAGACGATACCATGTTGACGACAATGTTGATGCAAGATCAAATAGGTTTAATGTTTGGCGGGCAGAGCGAAATAAAACATCAATCCAATGATGTTTTCAACTTGATCGTCAACATCTCGTGCCGTCTGTTGCTTCAACCGACAACTTGGTTGACAACAAGGTTGGCCCTATAATAAGGACCTGCGCACTACGTCGGAACGGATGGGCATTTTGTTTCGGAGTCGAGAGGTGATTTTGGAAGGAAATGCTGATCTGTTCTGAAGGAGGAGACGGAGTGGAAGGGGAGTAGGGGCTGCTACACATGATAATTTTAGCCAATGCCGATTCGGAAGTCTGGTGTAGTGCGCGGGTGCAAGCCGATTCCGAAGTAGAGCACGGCCTGCCTAAAGATTAGTGATCTGTTTATGTTCAAATGGAGTAAATATTTAGATTAACTTGTTTTGGTTTTGCCTCGTCTCCGTTGTTATGGTTGGCAAGAAATAACAGTTAATACTATGCAAACTGTTTATTAATTGCAATTTGAATCTAGTAAATGATGGTGTGAACAGTTTATTAACATATTTGATCGAAATTACAAGTGAAAAAAAACATAGACCAAAGATTTGAACCCAGGGCCTTCCGCGTTTCGTCAATTGCGATAAATAATTTCATGTAAGATCTGCAGGCTTATTAAATTATCAGAACATTTTGTAATGTACTGAATGTTCATAAAGTCCCTTTAACCCTGTACATTATTTTTGTTACTGAAAATAAGTTAACAAATTTTGTATATATCTTGTATTGCATATTAGGACAAATCTTTCGACATATTTGATCCACTATGAATTTTGAGGGCTTGTAGGGGGGGGATAACAATTTCAAATGTAAAGTTAGGTCGTGTAATACACAATTTTGTAAAGCTTATTAAAAGAGATACAGAATGGCAATAGGTTAATTGTAATAATTAAAATTTTTAATTAGTAAAAGTTTACACTTACGAAAATTTTGTCAAGCACAACTTGGAATTTTGTGTTTTGTGGCTTCCTGTTTGAAGAGTGGAATATTGGTCAAAACCAAGGCAGTTTAGATAAATAAACTAACAACATAAGAACTCTCTCTTGCATAGTGCAGCAAACTTCGATAAGTCCTTCGATCTCTTGGGGGCATTGCAACGATACAAACAACTTGCTTCTGGTCATGTTCTCCACCTCACTATACCTTGCCTTCTCTATTCACTTTGCTTCCCACATTACTTCTTTATGTTATTAGTCTACGTGGTCATCTCCTTCCTTGTGCATTCTGCTCCATAGTGTATCGACTCAGGTATTATAAGTGTCAGGCCATACTTGTTTTTCATGATCTCAGCTACTTCAATTTTTCTATCGATTTGTCACATCTATCCCAGAGTTCCCACTTTAGAATTTTATTTCGCAAATATAGTTGAGAATTTTTCTTAGCCAATTATTAGCGAATTTTCATATTAAAGATGAGCTATTTCAGTGACTCTTACGGTCGGCCCGTTTATATAAATATATGTGTGTTCGTATTCTAACGACTCGTTTTTCGTCCGATTCGCTCCAAATTTGGTAAACACGTTGGTCTTCTAAGTCGTTCGGACGAGTAAGTTAGCAAAAAAATCCAACAAATCCTACGCGCTGCTTCGTTCCGCTCTCGAGTTTTGAGGCTCATTTAACATTTATGAGTACATTTCACATTATTGCATACTGTTTTGATATTTCTTTAACGGTTGAACCAGCGTGTACAGTAAATTAAAACACAGAAGATATTGACAAAGTGTTAAGGTTTTGATCCAAATCAGATGATTTATTTATAATCGCGTGTCACGTCCATTCGCAAAACTCCGAATTTTTTCCATAATTTTTAAATTTTTAAATAGTAACCCTAAATATTTCCGGGATAAAAAAGTAGCCTAAATTATTAATCTCTGAAAAATCCTCTACATGGAAATTAACGTTTCGTTAAAATTGGTTCAGCCATTCCGGAGATTAGCCCGGACAGACAGACAGAAAGACGAACAAAACAAAAAGAAAAGCATATTTAGGTTTTGGTAAAGTGTATAACCATATGAGCTTAGAAAAAAGTATTTATTTCGAAATCACAGATAAACCCTTCAATTTTATGTAGATTTTCACCAGGGTACAATACACCTGAATAGTGTCTTTTTTTATTTTAAAACTGGCGGATGTTTAAAAATGTTTATTGTTAATATTTATATACAAGACGATGTTCTGATTAGCTGTGCTCTAGTAAAGTGAACATAACAAATATGCATATCAAATTTAAACTCTATATCTTATCTATTTCCAAAGATAGTAAGTTTCTTGTAAAAAACACAAAATTGCGGATGAATGGAAAACAAAGCGTTTTCGGACCTATGTTTATATTTCTCTAAAACCACCCTTTGTTAGAGCTTCGGGGTTAAAATCTTGTTTAGAGAACCCAAATATTTAACTTTTTACAGGACTTATAGCTGAGGGAACATCTTCTGGTACTTACGTATTATACGGACGTATTATGCCACTAATTTTAGACGTTTTTTATTACATACTATTTGTATGTAACCTAGCAACTAAACGTACTGTTACTAAATACTATAGGTTAGTACTTTAGGCAAATTTTTTTTATATTCTTGCATTTCTGTTGTTTACTAAAACAATACCTAACCTAGCAACGTTTAAAAAAATAGTGGCTTCCGTATAATACGTAAGTACCCATTTTCTCTAATTTTTCCTAATTTGAAAGAACCATACAGTTTTTTTATGACAATCGTTATAACTGCTACCCCTGAAATTTTGAAGTTTTTTTTCTGCTAAACATTTCTACGTGGCGATAAAAAGTTTGCTGACACTCGATACCTGTGAAAGCGGGTGTGAAGTATGCAAGGGGAAACGCACATTGAATAGGCCCTGGCCGGATATTACCTTCCCTTTCATTAGTATTCCTATCTAAGATCAGATTCTGCAATGGCTGCAAGTAGGACGTGCTGAACATTGCTCTTGAGTCAGTTCAGTAGATGACTTTTGTAACACTACTCCGCAGTTGCTTAGCTTAGCTCTTTCTAACGTGTTACAAGAATTACAGCTACCGACGACAAAAACGTACTACATTAAACAACAAAAAACTAAACGTGCAGAATAAAATCCTAAATCCTAAATCCTATATTTATTTATTTAGATAAAAACCTAAAAAGTTGAATTTTAGTACGAAATATATAAATAAATAGTTTCTTCCTGTCAAAAAAGAGCTTTCGGTTGTTGGATTTTTTTTGTTAACTAACACGGTTGAGCGACTTAAGACACCTAACCTGTGTACAAAAATTGGACTAAATCGGACTTAAAATGTGGCAGATTAATTCATATATTACATGTATATCATTTTGAATTACACCCTAAAACGTGTTCAGTAAATGTTTTGTACATCACACAGCGAGTGGCCATGTACGGGTGGATGAAAATTGTCATAATTCAGTTAATTTCTACCTGATTTTAAAAGAATAAGCTGATTTGGATTAGTCCGACCGACATTTAAAAAAATCTTATAGGCCTAACTTTTTGGTAATATTAAGTTAAAAAAAGTGTAAATGGCTGCCATTTTGAAAGAAAAAGAGATAAAGGCTTAACATCTTTTGTTAACCTAGGGCCTAGCAAGGGTAAAATTCAACCAAATTTGGTTTAAATTCATGTAGCAGTTTTCTTAATATTACTATGTTTTTAAGTAAAAATTACGTTCTAACAGACACACGGTAAAAGAAACAAAATATACCCAGGGTTATATGACGTTTTACGTTTCTTTTCACCCAGTAAACAATATCCTTAAGTTTTAGAATAAAGTTCGGAAACACCCTGTACCAACTCCTATGAAAGCGAGTGTGCGTCCGTACGTACGTACGTGAGTAACAATATAATATAACAGCTGATTTCACCCATCATCTGTAACACAAACAAAACCTAGCGTAGATTATACTTTGGGGTTATGTTTACAACTTCAATCAATTTCTTGCGAAGTTGATTTTATTAAAATATGAGTTAAAGAACTAAGTAGGATCTTATACGTTATAAGATTGGCTTTGAGGTTATAAAATTAATATGAAAATAACCTTTTATTGTCAATATATTCATTTATACAAGTTTAAAGAAGCTTTACCCATTCGTTTAACCTCGGAAACATTTGTACATCTTCGTATAACATATAAACATATTCGATTATCAATTTCTTCATTAAAGACGTATCTGGGTGATCTGCAAACATCCAGCTAAGACTGTGATTTACCAGCATGTAGATTTAGGTGTTGAAAAAGAAGACGATCTTCACTCTGAATTTTTTATTTATTTAATTTATCTAGCACACATACCATGACGAAGACGATTGACGGGCAGCCAGTGAACAATAAATACCAAAGTAATTGAATATTAATGTTATGATACACTTTCGTAAAATAATAGACGAAAGAAAATGATAGAAAGATATGACAATTAATTAAGAATCATGGTGATGCAACAAACAAATTGCCTGTAGCGAAGCACAGGTATTCAGCTGGTAATGAATATAAATACAAAATTTAAAAAAATAGGCCTACAGTTATATAATTGTACACATTTACCGAGTTAAAAATCCCGTCAGCATAGGTAGAACTAGATTAAATCTGTTGTTTTATATAATTTTTTTTTTAATTTTGCATTTCTAAAGTGTATCTAATTAATCTGCCTTTGGTTTTCCACGGGGGCTTACTGGTTTAAGAAATAGTTGTAATAGATTTTTACTTATTATTATCTGCCTACTTTCAATTTCTTATTATTTCACTGTTTCATCTACCACCTTATTCTATATTAGCATGATCCCGGAGAAAGTAAAGTGACGCAATGGTTAGAAGCCCTCCTCCATTTTTCTACAGTCGTACTTATCGGTTTACTTTACTCCTTTTACTGGCATAACGTAAAAAAGAACAGCAACAACAAACAAACAAAAACACATGCTCCCGTATCTTGAATTTAAGATTTTAAATTCAATTTTCAAGTCTAAACTATATATAATTTCCATAGGAAAGGTGAGCTGTTGCAGTGACTCTTATGATGAGACCTGAGGTAGGGAGTAGTTAATACGTCCTCAGAACTCGTTTTAGCATGTCATTAAAAATGTTATATATGTGTACGCACTCTAACGGCCACATTTTACGTCCGATGTGGTTTAAATTTGGTACACACATTGGGTTTCTAAGTCGCTCGGACGTGTTCGTTAGCAAAATAATCCAACATCAGGAAGCACTTTTCTGACGGAATGTAAATATTTTTGAGATTTTTCGTACTAGAAAGAACCTTTTATTGTTAGTAGATTATTCTGCCCGTTTTGTTTTTATACACGACCGACCTTATAGCCCGTCTGGTTCCCCCAAAATCGATCAAAACGTAAAATACCATTAAAAAAATCGGCTCAAATTCACGAGGGGGATTTTACCGTGGGGTTGCTTCTGTTATGTGGCCGACGGTCGGGATGCAAACTTCGCTGCGAGTGAAGCGAAACAGTCCAAAATCCTAGGCGGCAAGGTCGAAGCACCGCGTGAGCCGGACGCTGAGGATCAAACCAATTCTACTTATATATTTTGTACACGCAGGCAGCTAATCAACGTCTTCGTGAGTAGATCAATTACCCAAATAGTTGAAACCCTAAAATATATAAATTTAATTTTGGAATATGGAAAAGATCGTACTTTTTAGGAAATGTTTCATGTCGGTTGAATATGTCATGAAATCTAACATGGCCAGACATGTTGACGCGATGCCTTTCTATTATTAACCTTCCAATTAATTAATGTCACTTCACTGTCACTGTAGTCGGTTCACCCTCCGGCCTTTATTGTAGTTCCTAGGAAACCAATTCAGTGAGCGGATTATTTTTATAAAATCGTCCAGAAGTAAAAGGTTTGCTCGTTTCTGTTCAACAAATACAAAGTACATTCTGTCTGTTTATCGAGTCTCGTAGTATTTATTCGTAAAGTGTTGAAGTACTGTTTTGTGTATTCGCGCTGAAGGAGGTGTTTGTGCAACTGAATTTGTTTTGTTTTGCATGATTCATTCAAGAAAGCATGCAAACATAATTTAATCATATATACAGCGTGTCACAAGACAGGATCGGATTGTATACATTGAAATAAATGAAAAATGTTCGGTAACTTTTGATCGATATCGGCGTAGTTTACGCAATCCGCCATTTTATTTTTTCCAAAAACTCGCCGTACCTTCAAATAGATAAGATGTTGATTTCAAATTCAGTATAAGCATTTTGTATGTTACGATTTACAAATATACCAAACACAAAGCATTTATTTTTATCATTTTTAAAATGGCAACTGTTACATATTTTTTACGAGGAATATCTTGAAAACTGTTCTGAAATATCTGAAAACAAAACAAAAAGAACAAAACAAAATGTTTTTCTACGACAGACAGTAGGCCTACTGTCTGTATGCCACCACATACTGTTTTTTTCGTTTCTGTAGGTGGAAGAGTAACCGAGTTTCCTGATAATTGTCTATTTCTAAAATAAGCCTAAAACAAACATTTAAAAAAATTCTAATAGTATTAATAAATATTAATTATAATATCTAATTCTCTGAAATGCGTTACAAATTCAAATGTGGCCTTAACCATTTAAAAATGGCGACTGATAATATGCTTCAATAATGCTAACTAATACCATTTCTGTGGATACTACAGTGACGAATATCAGCTTCCATTAAATAAATCAGCAATCATCTGGCTTTATTTTAATAAGAAGGCCAAATTTAAAAAAAAACTTATTGTACCATAAAAGGTACAGATTGCATTCAGAAAGCCACGTTAGAAAATTACGGCAAAATTTGTAAAGTGTATTTTGAATCCCTTGAAAACATAAGAGATTCCTCATTAGAAATTTCAGTAAGTAGTGTACTGAATGGCAACAAACATAAAATGATATCCGTGTCTCCCTGTAAAAGACATAAGTTGGAACAGAAGTAGGACTCAGAAATCACCAATGAAAAAATGTTAAAAATCAAGGTAAAATTAGTTTACGTTATATCTTTACGGTAATTAGCGGATTCCCGTAGGAAAGATGAGCTATTGCAGTGACCCTTATGGTGTGACTTAAGGTTTGGAGTAGTAAATGAGCACAGATCATGGTCTCTAGAATACGTTTTCGGGTGTCATTAAAAACTTATATGCATATGTTCGCACTTTAACGGCCGCATTTTACGTCCGATTTGGTCCAAGTTTTGGTACACACGTTGGTTTTCTAATTCGCTCGGACGATTTCGTAAGTCAAAAAATCCAACAACCGGAATTACGTTTTTTGACAGGAAGTACATTTTTCCAGATTTTCGTGCTAGAATGAAACTTTTTGATGATTTACCTAAAAAGATAAATGTAGGAGATTATTCTGCTGCACGTTTTGTTTTTTACTCGACCTTATTATATCCCGTTTGAAACAATTGAAATAGATCAAAACGGGTTTGTAAAATACGATTAATGCATCTCTTGTTATTTACATCGCGAAGAAAGTTTGTCGGCAAAACGAAACCGTCCATACTCCGAGGCTGGAAGGTCGAAGCAGCGCATGAGCCGGAGCTGGAGGCTGAGGTCCTGTTCACGGAGGCAGCTATTCAGCGCCTTTGTGAGTAGTTGGTTGAAACTTTAAAACATATAAACCTAATTTTGAAAATTACCTCAATTCACCGATCTTGGATTCGGTGGGATTCTGTTTCAGTCCCGCGACCAAGATAAAGGCAAGGTAAAATTGGTATCCCGGTACTTGATCTTCCAAGCTCTCGGGGTTTTGTCCCCGGGTATCACGTGGGAGGAAAGGTTTCGTGGGTGTAGTGGATTCACATGCTGGTGGTACATTCTCTATCAAAGTTTATCTACTTTGCAAGATGGAAAGAAGGAATACGTCGAAAGACGGGTATCCTCCTCTCAGTCTTGGTTCTAG
>JAGFPH010000231.1:318299-330839 GCA_018207615.1 Philaenus spumarius | reverse complement strand
TTTGTATAATAAAAAAGTAAATATTATAAACATAGGTTTGAAAATGCTTTGTTTTCCAGTTATCCACCATTTTGTTTTTACGCTAATTTTGGATACACATCTTTTACCCGTTTAAAATGTTTAATGTAAAATATCTCGAAAACAGCTAACTTTATCAAAAAATTCAAGAATCAAAAAACTTGCCTTCTTTGATGACACGCATTGCGGGTTTTTTATTATTTCTCTAACTTAAAAAATAACCGAGGTATTAGCTAAAAACTAAAACATTTGTATCTTGGTGGGTGTCCATAATAAAAAAAATGTAAAAAATGTTTACTTCCTGTCAAAAAAACACGCTTTTGGTTGTTGGATTTTTGGCTAAAGAACTCGTCCGTGCGACTTAGAAAACCAAAGTCTGTACCAAATTTTGACCAAATCGGACGTAAAATACGACCGTTAGTGTGCGAACACACACATATAATATATCATTTTTAATGACACTCCAAAACGTATTCTGGGGACCGTGATCGGCGCTGTGCTTCGTTACGACTCCCGACCTTAGGTTTCACCATAAGAGTTACTGTATAATGTAAATTCTCTATTCGAAAACTAAAGAATAAAACCCATACTTACTTTCCGTGAATGGAAGCCTTTTATTTTTACATAACTAGAATATACTACGTCAAATTAGCACGGACTAAAGTAATAAAACAAATATCCAACTATTTGAAAATCACAATTTTGTTTGAATTTATTTGTTCCCTCAGCAACTTCCATCTGCTCCTTATAAGTTTGCAACTTGGTAAATCTCAGTTTAACCGATTGTCCTACTTTTGAAACAAGCTGAACTTTGTGTAATTGTCTTCTGGGCTGTTTTCGGCATTGGTCCCATGAAACATATTTAAAAAAAAATCCAGTTCTTCTGATAGGCTATATATTATTATGTCTTGTTTAAATTTCGGAAATGTCTAAATAACATTAATTTCAAACTTTTAGAAAGCCGCTATCTAGTATACTACATTGACACAGATAACTAGGTAATTTAAGTTTTTTAAATGCTTATACATCGGTCCTTTAACTCCCTCTATACATATATTATTAACAATTCTACTTTTACCAGCAAAACTTCACAGTGAAATTTGTATATAAAAAAAGCAAGTCAAAATAAAACGTTAATGCCCGAAAAGAGTGCGCTTTCTCAGAAAAATATTACTTCTGGTATATATACAGGTGAATTATGACTTATACTGTATATTTTTCTTGTGCAGGAAGACATGGAGAACAAAATTAGCTACAAAAACAAATTCGACATTTTGTAATTTTATCATTTTCAGTGTAACACCCCCTTAAGAAAATGTTAATGAAAATTTAATGAACGATTTAAATGTATTTTCTATAAGAAATCGTAAAAAATTAACTGTCTTTTAAAATTATTAGATAGTATAACTTTCCAAATTCTTGGCCAATAGGTTAATGCTGCGATTCGTTAATCGTTGAATTGATTCCTACAATTTTATAATAATTCCACCACGCAGCAGAACCGCTGACTTTGGGAAATTGGTCTACTCTCGAGGGCTTTGAATAGCTGCCTACGTGTACAAAATATATTAGTAGAATTTGTTTTCAATTCAGCCTCCATCCCTAGTTTACGAGCTGCTTGGTTCGCATGATCGACCTCGGATTATAGGCTGCTTCGCTTCGCTCGCAGAGGACAAACTAGGTTCGTTAGGTAAAAAAAAAAAACAGGGTACTTTTCCAGTATTTTACGTTTTCGTCGATTTTAGGAGATCCAGACGTGATATAGCCTCCTAAATATGTTTTTTTAGATAAAATCCCAACAAAGTTTCATTCTAGTACGAAAAATCTAAACAAATTGTTACTTCGTGTCAAAAAACCTGCTTCACGTTGTTGAATTTGTTTGGCTAACGAACTTTGTCCGAGCGACTTAGAAAACCATCGTGTCTACTAAATTTGATGCAAATCGTACGTAAGAGCCGTTAGAGTACGAACACATAAAAACATATATCTATATCTATATAAAAAAAATGCAAATGAGCGTTTGTTCAAAATCGATAATCTCCGAAAGTTCTTCACCGATTGCTTTGAAATTTGGACACAACATTGCATTTGAATCCACGAGTGTTTTTATATACTTTTTGAAATACTACAGCATCTAATGGACATAAAAACAACAAAAAATATACTCAATATTTAACAAAAATATAAGCGCAATTACATATGTTTATTTACTGTAATAATAAAGGTAGTCGGCTGTTTCCTAAAATTTGTTTGTATGTAGGGGGTAATCTCTGGAACTGAACCGATTGAAAAAATAGGTTTACTAATAAAAAGCTACACTATCCCTGAGTAACATAGGCTAGAATTCATATTGATAAAAACATTTTTTATTTCAATATTTGTAAATTTAGTCATAACAATTTTCCAGGATCAAGTTGGACGTTAAACTCATACTATTTAGCAGCTGTAATACCAATAAATAAGCAACATTATGAAAAATTAAAAAACGACAGTTGAAAGATAAAACTTATATCATACAAAGATGTGCACAAAAACATAAATTATGTGTGTGTATGTTGCCGTTAAAGCAGGTAAAATACATTAAACATAATTTGAGGTTAGGCCTAAACTGATGAACCAACATCTTGAATGTATTTACATTCTTATCAAAGCAACCAATTGAATAAAATAACAGATAAAACAGTTGATTCGGATGTCCAGCTTAGTACAAAATAATATTTTAAGATAGGCCTAGACTGAACCAACACATATTTTAACACACACAAACCAATAAAAACGTGCGTTGAGGAATTTAAAAATGACCCCCCCCCCCCCCCTAAAACGAAGGTATTCTCGGGATCAAGACCGGTGCTCATTGACCACTCCCGACTTAAGGTCTCACCGTAAGAGCCACTGCAATAGCTCATTTGTCCTACGGAAATTCTCTAATAATTTGTTCATTAATCAATAGCTAACTGTATAATAAAACTTGATTTGTGATTGCGTTTTTAATGAAACGTTTGTCGTTGACACTTTGCTTTGGTATAAAAACTATGGATTTGCTGATATCGATTCTTTAGCACCGACCAGAATGAATTGTGACAACGAACAACAGAAACCGTACAAAACCCAGACGATGATGTGTTCAGACTAGCTCGTAGGGAAGAACTTATTGACTGACATATGAGGGAGGTGTTGGGAAAGAGGGTTGTTAAGTGTGTTGGTGAAGAGCAGGGGTGAAAATGATCTAAAAGAAAAACAACAGAGTAGGCTGCAATGTTTATCTTTCGTCGTTTAGCAGTCTGATTTCTGAACTTTTTTAATGTAATCAACTAATTTGTTTATTTGCTGTAATAAACAGACTAGTTGGCAAAACCAATAATACACAGAATTATAAATTTATTTTATCGAATTTCGATAGGAAAAATGAATTATCGCAGCTATCGTTATGGTGATATATATAAGCTATATATTTCACTATATACTTTTGCGGTATGTAAGGTAATGTAATATTATATTATAAAGAACTAATTGGATATTTTTCAACCAATGTTGTGAAATATTAACCTTAATATTGAGAACGAAAATATGCTAGGTTTCTGAATACATAATCTATCTCTATATATAAAATCCAAATACCACTCACTCACTGACTTATCACGAAATCTCAAAAACCACCGAACGGATTGCAATGAAATTTGGTATGTAGCTTCCTCTAGGGCCGTGGGTGCTCGCTCAGAAAGGTTTTAAAAAAATCGACATTTTTTGGGAGGGTTTGGGGGGGTCAAAGTTACTAAATCACAATTTCTCTAAAACTACTGAACGTAATGAAATTTGGTATGTAGCTTCCACTAGGACCGTAGGTACTGGCTAAGAAAGGGTTTAAAAAATTCGATATCTTAGGGGGGGTTTGGGGGTAAATCACGATTTCTCCAAAACTACCAAACGGATTGGAATGACACTTGGTAGGTAGTTTCCTTTAGGTCCTAGGTGCTCGCTGAGCAAGGTTTTAAAACATTTCGAAAATTTAGGGGTGGTTTGGGGGGAGGTGAAAGTTACTAAATCACGCTTTCTATAAAACTAATGAACGGATTGGAATGAAATTTGGTATGTAGCTTCCTCTAGGGCCCTAGGTGCTCGCTAAGAAAGGTTTTTAAAAAATTCAAAATTTTAGGGGGGTTTGGGAGGGATTAAAGTTTCTAAAAAAAAACATCCGAACGGATTGGAATGTAATTTGGTATGTATCTTTCTCTAGGGCTCTAGGTGCTAGCAAAAAAGGTTTTAAAAAAATTCGAAATTTTAGGGGAGTTTGGGAGGGTCAAAGTTACTAAAAATCCCCATAAGAAATACATAGTGTTATATATTTATTGATATATTTTTTGTTAATATACATTTAATTTTGATTTGTCTATCCGTGCAAAGCCGGATCGTGCCAGCTAATTAAATCATAAAATGGACATAAAACTTTTAAATTTGTTTTATTTTACCTCAGAACGGCATTTGCATCTTATCAGAATTTCTCTCCATATTTAAAACTAATTGTTGATTGTGCGATTATGGAAATTTTTTGTTGGCTTTACTAACGTAATTTAATAATTTATATTTACTTTATTGTAAAAATTTTAACAAAATAAGACATGATTATAAAAATGAAGCGACCGTTCATTGAAGAGTGCGTACCGACCGACATGTAACCGATATCGTGTGTTTTATAACCTTTGTAAACGCGTTTTTTTGTGTATTTGTACATGTGAGCTGTAATTACCATAGTTTTAAAACATTAAGGAGCTCCGTATGGAACGATTCCTACTAAAAAAAAAAACTTTATAAGATCTGATGACGGGCTCACGTAGCCCAAAACTGCAGTCATCATTGAAATCAACAGTGGATTAGTGTGTCGTACCGAAAAATAGTAACATCAAATTATTTCTATACCACTAATCTTAAACATCTACGTAGTACATCTAGTAGCTGACACTGAGAAGTAAAAACAATTTAACAAACACACATTGACGGTAAAACGTGGTTTCCTAAACCGCTGATGAGAGTTGAGCTAATTTCCAAAATGAGGTAATATGATTTACGGTTTCAAACAACTATTTTGGAAAATGTTGTTCTACTTACGAAAGCGCTGAATAGCTGCCTACGTATAGGAAATATATTAGTAGCATTTGTTTCATTTTAGTACGAAAAATCTCAAACATAATTTACTTCCTGACAAAAAAACGTGCTTCCTGATGTTGGATTTTGTTGGCTAACGAACTCGTAAGAGCGACTTAGAAAACCAACGTGTGTGCTAAAGTTTTACCAAATCGGTCATAGTATACTGCCGTTAGAGTGCGAGCACATATATAAAAAGTGTTTAACGACACCCGAAAACGTGTTCTGGGGACCATGATTGGTGCTCATTTGCTACTCCCGACCTAAGGTCTCACCATAAGAGTCTCTGCAATATCTCTTCTTTCCTATGGAAATTCGATAATAAGAATTAGTTCACTGCATAAGTAGACCTGTATAGTCTCTCAAACTAAAGAATGTCGGAGTTTATTTCCCGTGCAGTACAGCAATTATACGCTTCTAAAAGTTCAAAGTAATTACTCAACGTAGTTGTAATTAATTAAGGAAATTGTATCATGTTTTCTGTGTTTACACCTTCTTGTTCATAAAAGTATTACAGTTCTATTGCTCTATTCAGCTAATATACTTGTTCGTGTTATCCAACTTTTAGACTAATGAAGTTTAATCTATTATGATTTCTTTACAACCATTTCCCTTTATCAGTAGGTTCATTCTGTGATGTAATAGATTCGTATGACAAAACTATAAAATGTTATTTACCTAAAGCACATTTCGTTGGTAATTTATTGAAAATTTCTATAACTGTATACATAAACATTCATAAATATACGGAGTACCTCTCCGGTACAAAATTTTATTTTATTTTCGAATTATCATAGGAAAGATTAGCTATTGCAGTCACTCTTATAGCGAGACCTAAGATTGGGAGTAGTCAATAAGCACCGATCATATTCCTCAAAATACGTTTTGTTTATCTATACTCATATTATAAAGAGGTCAAGTTTGTTTGTTTGTTTGTGTGTTTGTTTGTATGTAGGGGGTAATCTCTGGCACTACTGAACCGATTGAAAAAACAGTTTTACTAATAAAAAGCTACACTATCCCTGAGTAACATAGGCTATAATTCATTTCGATAAAAACATTTTTTTATTCCATTATTTGTAAATTTAGTCGGAAAAAATTCTTAGGTTAGGCCCAGAATGATAAATCAACACATGTATTTACATCTATTACCATAGCAACCAATTAATAACAGATAATATAGCTGTTAGCTCCAATATTTCCATTAACAGCTGATTTCAAAATTTGAAGCAATTATTGATGTATTTCTAGCTTTTAGGTTAGGGTTTTTAAGTGTAGACCTGAGCCTTGCTGGTTCTTTTATCCATTATTATAACTGCTGTTATAAAATATAAGAAATAATTTAATTTGAACATTTGACATTATTTACCATCTTAGTTTTGAGGTTATCATTAATCCTAATACACCTTTATTATAAATAAAACATAACATATGTTTTTAGAAGGTTACATTGGGGGTTGGCGTGCGAAGCACGCAGGGGTCTCTCCTAGTCATTAATAATTGTGTTTACATATATGTGTGTTCACACTCTAATGGCCACATTTTAAGTCCCATTTGGTACACACGTTGGTTTTTTTAAGTCGCTCGGAAGAGTTCGTTAACACACAAAATCCAAAAACACGATTGTTGACAGGAGATAACCATTTTTGGAGAATTTTTCTTACTAGAATGAAAATTTTTGTGTTTATCTAAATAAATGAATAAATATAGGAGATTATTCTGCACATTTTATTAATTTTTTAAAATTTATTTTTTTTTTTTTTACACTACCTTATAGCCCGACTGGTTCCCCAAAATCGTTCAAAACGTAAAATATCGGAAAAGTACCCTAAATATTCCAAAAAAGGCGAGTTTGTCCGCTGCTAATGAAGCGAAGCATTCCATAATTCGAGGGCGAAAGGTCGACATGCCAACTCGCAAAGTAGTAGACCAATTTCCCAAATTGTTGGTTGAAACTCTAAAACATATAAACATACTTTTGGAAATTCGCTCAACTCACGTCAGCGGTTCAGCTGCGTGATCAAATTATTTAATAATTTGGTTCACCATAATCTTGTATGCAACTTTATTGTTTTAATAGGCATGCATACATGATTTCAACGAGAAACTTCAAGAGAAACGCAATGGTGGAAACTGGCCATCGAAGTCTCAAACAGTTTTGGAAAATGAGCATTTTAAAAAAAAATGTGAAGAAAGTGTTACGGTATAATAAACGTTTTTGGATTAAACGATAAAGCAATTGATTGAATGAGTTGTAATTAAATAAATAAACTGTAATTTAAATGTTAATTGCAATTAAGTTAATTGGAAGATACTGGCAGTGACAAATAAAGATAATCAATCGTGACATTTCATAAAACCTAATATATTTAAACGAGAATATCTTCGAAACGGTTTGAGATATCGATGCGAAGTTTCCAACATTGATTTTCTCTAGCAATTTCGCATTTAAACATGTAAAACATGACTTTTGCGTTTTTTCAAATTATCTCTCTGTAAAATTAATTAGCTTTCAAAATGGCGGACCAGACCCTTCATAAACTGAAATTTTCTATCGGAGAAAGTACCACACTGGCATTTCTCGTATTCTTTTTTTCAATAAAAAATACAGCAGCTCAAACTGTACCATCTGTAGCCTATAATTTAGTCCTAAATGTTGTAGCCTATGTAGATGCTAGTGGGAAAGTCAAAATCAAACAACTCCGACGACAATGAGAGCATTTCTTAAATTTTGTACTAATAAGTATATCTCTTGTTAGAGGTAACGATCGGATTTAACATCTGTTTAAGTAAAACTAATGTTTATCAAAAAGACATTTATTTCTAGTCTAAAGATATCCGCCCACTCTCAAAGCGCCGACTCCTGACGAAACAAATGCAAACCCTTTATTATATTTTCACGGGAATGACGACTGTTATAGTACTGAGATTTTTTATTTTTATATAGTCGAGAGGTAATTTTCAAGTTATAAAATATGACCAAAATGTGATGCGGTAAAGTAGTATTTCAAACTGGTCAAATAGGCCTAGTAAGAAATATAATTTTAATAGTGATACATGTTTGAATTACGATATATAGTAAGTA
The DNA here is from genome assembly GCA_018207615.1 of Philaenus spumarius. Lineage (NCBI taxonomy): Eukaryota > Metazoa > Arthropoda > Insecta > Hemiptera > Aphrophoridae > Philaenus > Philaenus spumarius. Next base: position 322,597 of record JAGFPH010000231.1, on the reverse strand, counting down.
TTTTTCTTTGTTTTTATTTTGTACTACCTAACCTAAAAACAGTTGGTTGTGAAAAATAATATTACCTGGTTCTAAATTTGCCAATTTGGTTGATTTGGTAATAAATCTAAACTATTTCAAGGAACTTGTGTTGGTTCTTTTATGCCTAACCTAAAATTGTGTTAAGCTTATGATCAAAATCAACTGTTTTATTATTTGTAATCTGCAACAACAGATGTTTGAATTATAATACAATAATCCTTTTTCGTTTGTGTTTGTTTTTACTTTGTTAACCTAACCTAAAAAAATTGGTTGTGGAAAATAATAATTAACTGATTCTAAATTTTCTAAATGGAAAACTTGTGATGGTTTGGTATAAGCCACATCTAGAATTTTGTTGCTAAGTTGTTGCTGTGCGAAGCGAGCAGGGGCCAGAGCCCTCTAGTGATGTGTACGCTAATACTGTACTTGGGGCCGTCACCTCTTTTCACTGGTCTTAACCACCAATACTGTATAATGTTCCCTGACACGTTTATCGCTATTGGTATATTGATTATGAATTTTGTGTTTGTGAATTGTTGACTTATATTTAATTCTAAGGCTCAGGTGGTACTGAGTCAAACACGCTTTTCCAAGGCTTACTTTTATTCACCACTTCTTTACTTCCCCATCAAGTAAGACAGATGCGTTGTCTAAGATTGAGTGCATCAAGTCTATACAACTTCAATTATTTAAATGAACGAATTAATTATTCCATTGTATCCTTGTTCTTTGCTACTGTAACAAAAACTTAATTAACATCAAAGCGACGTCCCAGAGTTGCCCGTGACCCGTGGTACAGACAAAGAAGCACATTGTCTAGACATTCAGAGTAATTACAGACGGCACAAGTGCACGGCAGTTGGACGGGAATTAAATACTTTCATGGCTATATAGGTTAGAAATAATTATCGACTACTTTAAGAGAGAAAGTTGGACTGTATATGTGTCGCTTTGCTTTTTAAAATGGCTTTTATTGGAAACAAATTACCAACTTTCACCACGAAAATAGGTACACCTCAACTTAAATAATTCTATACGCAGCTGAACCGCTTCCGTCAGTTGAACGAATTTTAAGAAAATAGGTTTTTATGTATTAGGGTTTCAATCAACAATTTGGGAAATTGGTCACATCACGAAGGCGCTAAATAGCTGCCCGTATGTACGAAATATACAAGTAGAATTTGTTTGCACCCTAACTACGACATACGTGCTGCTTCGTTCCACTCGCAGCGGATAACTCCGTCGATCTAGGATCAGAAGCTGCCCCCACGTGGATTTGAATCGGGTAATGGAATTTTACGTTTTCATCGATTTTGGGGGATCAAGACGGGGTCGGTCGCTTAAAAAAATAAAAAGTGCAGAATAATTTCCTATATTTATTTTTTTAGAAATAACCCAAAACATGTTCAATCTAGTACGAAAAATCTGAAAAGATTGTAATTCCGGTCAAAAAACTTGCTTCAGGTTGATGGATTTTTTGTATTATCGAACCCATCCGAGCAACTTGGAAAACAAACGTTTGTTTTGCCAAATTTGAATCACATCGGACGTAAATGCGGCCGATAGAGTGCGAACACATATATGTATACAACATTTAGAATGACACCCCAAAACGTGTTCTGGGTACCATGATCGGTGCTCATTGATCACTCCCGACCTTAGGTCACACCATAAGAGTCACTGCAATAGCTTAACTTTCACATGGAAATTCGCAAAATACGTTTAATCAAATTAAATCAATTAATGAAAAGACTTAAATACCAATATGGTGGCAGAAGAATTATTTTTGTATTTTATTTTTTGCGCAGAATACGATATTGACGTTCTTAGACAGGAAAGGTACTTGGAATTTAAAGATGGCGTTAAAAACGAATGTTCAAAACTATAGATCCTAAAAACGAGTTATATTATTGTATTTCATTATTTTCCTGGCTGTTTCAAATGTACTATAGACTTGATCTTTGACTGGATTTCCTACCTGTGTCTGTATGCCCTTCGTAGTTTGGTTGGTTGATTACAACGAACTATGTACGTCGTTGCGCTAGCATTTTGAATCAAAGTTGAAGTGTTTTGCAGATTCTATGGCCTATCCACAAAGGCCAAACAGTTTGCGTTAGCTGAAGAAGTCTTGGCCACAAAATAGAAATGCGATTACTTGCGTGAGGTCCTTCATTGGAAGACTGGAAGTCGGTCATTTATTTAAATAACTCATTTAAAATAATTTAAAAAATATATATAAACATTGGTTTTGGATACACCTTAAAGTCTCTCCTAGTCACAACTGAAGTAGGTATATGGAAAAATGACTTTCAGCTTTAGAAATTAGTTTTCAGATGGTACTACACTATTGTTAAGCAAAAATTACCACACACATTCCTGATGTGATAAAAAATACGGTGGATGAATTTTTATAGCAGCAACTGCTGAAGCTACATCCATTAATTGATCTAATATGTCTATAAGCCTGATCTGTTGAGACAGGCAATGTCAAGTCTGAACACGTTCTGACTTGTCAGTCAGCTTCCAGAGCCGCAAGAGTGAGATCGTGTTTACTTTGTCTGCCGAGCACTATCGATTTCGAACAGCGCATTAACATTAAGTTTTGTTTCAAGTTGCAATAAAGTGCCAAAGAATCTCATAAAATTTTAAAAACAGTATATTGCCACGATGTAGTAACTCTCAAGACTGTTTACAAGTGGTATGTTTAAAAGCGGAAATAAGTTGCTTGAAGACGAGGAACTGTCGAGAAGTCCTTTGACTTCAGAAACAGATGAAAACGTGCAAAAAGTGGTTAAATTTGTTCGTTCAAACAGGCAAATGACTATTCGAGACCTTAACACTCGAGACCGAAGAACTTAACACCTCGTACGAGTCCATGTAACGCATTTTAACCGATAATTTGCAAATGAGACGAGTGAGTGCAAGATTTGTTCGCACACTTTTGATTGAAGAAACAGAAGGAATATTGTGTCTCAGTTTGCACAGAATTGAAGGATCGTCTTCATGGGGAGAAAGAGACCAGAAAAATGAGCCAATTGCGTCCCTCTTCATCACGACATGACGCAGTGTCACAAATCGCTCTTGATTCGCGATATTTTGGCCAATAAAAGTTCTCCTGTTTGCCCACATCCGCCTTACCAGATTTACCATCATGCGACTTCTGGTTCTTTCCAAACAATAATAAACGTGCTAAAAGGAAAACGTTTTGACACTGACACTGAGATGGCCACGACCCAGCAGTTGAAAGCCCTTCCGAAAGTAGCTTTCCAGAAATGCTTCCAGTCATGGATTCAACATTGGGTCAAGTGCTTCGCTAGCCGAGGACAGTACTTTAAAGGAGGTTAATTCAAATTCAGTGTAAGCTTATTACGTTGTTTGTAATAAAAATTAATCATCACACTTTTTTATCACACCTAGTAGAGATAAGGTGTATAACGTGACAGATTCGTGTATTTTCTATAATAGATTTATTTTTAACTACCACGTCCCCTAAGGACACATTAGATTTTCTACAAAACAAATTAACATCATTTCCTTGGAACCACTGATTGCCCTTCATTAAACAAAGTCAATAAATCAGAGACCTTGAGAATACAATCAATGGCAATGGTTAATTTGTATTTCAATTTATTACTTCTTCGGCCTTAGTGAAGTACAACTGTATAGAACTGTTGAAGGTAGTTTTAACTCAGCGTCCGCCTCGAATTAATGATTCTACAGTTGAACCAATGTTCGCTACTGTCGGGAAACCTAATTAATTTTAGAGACGCCCCGCTGCTGCGCGATGTCAAGACCTTTAGGCTGATTAATTGTCGCTGTGCACTTCAGTTGGTCTCAATTGATATAATTGCTATGTTTTTTTATGCAAATCAAACCTATTGTACTGTACACAGATATAAGCAATGCATATTTTTACTCTTGAAACTAATCTGTTCCTTTGATTCGGATATAAAACTGTTTTCAAAATGTCAATCTATTAAATAAATTAATAATTCGATCACGTAGCTGGACCGATGACGTGATTTGAGCGTATTTCCAAAATTAAGTTTATTTGTTTTAATGTTTCAACTATTTGGAAAGTTGGTGTACTCACGAAGCGCTGAATAGAAATATATTGGTAGAATTTGGCTGCACCTCTGCCTCCATACCTGGCTCACGCGCTGCTTCGTTCCGCTCGCAACGGAAAATACCCTTTGCGAGTTTGCACCAAACCATGCAGCCTCGATTATGGACTGCTTCGCTTCTCTCGCAGCGGAAAATACCCTTTGCGAGTTTGC
>JAGFPH010000231.1:278662-318289 GCA_018207615.1 Philaenus spumarius | reverse complement strand
GAAAATACCCTTTGCGAGTTTGCACCAAACCATGCAGCCTCGATTATGGACTGCTTCGCTTCTCTCGCAGCGGAAAAACTCGCTTCTGGCCGTCGGCCTCGAATCTAACCTTCGCATTAAAATCCCCTCGTGGATTTGAACCAGGTACTTTTATAGTATTTTACGTTTTGGGGGAACCAAATGGGCTGTAAGATCTTGTACGAAAATAAAATGAGCAGAATGAAACTTTTGGAGTTAACCTAAAAAAATAAATATATGTGCAAATTTTTTGACGACCTTATAGCCAGTCTGGTTCGCCTAAAATTGGTCAAAACGTAAACTACCATAAAAGTACCATAAAAAGCTAATTTGTCCGCTGCGAGCGGAACGAAGTAGCGTGTGAGCCACGGCTGGAGTCTGAGGTGCAAACAAATTCGACTAATATATTTCGAACACGCAGGCAGATATTCAGCGCCTTCGTTAGTAGACCGATTTCCCAAATAGTTGAAACCGTAAAACATATGAACTTAATTTTGTAAATACGCTCAACTCTCATCATCGAATGTTGATCAGCTGCGTGATCGAATGTTGATTTTGTAATTGGATTGCAATTAAAATTACGGGTCGGACTGCGGAAATTTCCATCTCCTTTTCATCGACATTGTTTTAAGTTTAGGGTTTTCTCAGAAACTGTGGACCAATAAAGACACGCGAAAGTGCTGTCAAAATGAACAAATGTCATGTCTCACGTTTAAAACACTATACTTAGTCGTAGAAAACTCGTATCAAATCGCGCATCTGCAAATGTTACAACGTCTTAATAAAGAGTAATTTTATAAATAAGAGTTGATGAATGTTGAAAATTGATTTTGTTAAAGATGACTTTAATGTTTTAAGCCAAGACGAAGTGATTGCAGTTTGTATCCACATGAAAAGATTTATGTCGTCAACCCTCATCAATCTGTATGAAATGTTTTCCACTGCGACGCGGTATTTTGTGCAACGTAATCCAGCCTCTAAGTAATTACTATTAATATTTAAATTCTAGGAAAGTGCACATTCCTACAGTACTGCACTTTGTATACGTATTAGCGAATTTCCAAAGGAAAGATACTGTAGTGACTCTTATGGTGAGACCTAAGATCGGGAGTAGTCACTAATCATGGTTCCTAGAACAAGTTTTGGGGTGTGATTAAAAAACTGTATGTATAATTATGTGTTCTCACTCTATCGGTGGCGTTTTACGTACGATTTGGTCCAAATTTGTTACACACACGTTGGTTTTCTAAGTTGATCGTACGAGTTCGTGAGCCAACAAAATCCAACAACAGCAAGCACTTTTTTTGACAGGCAGTACACTTTTTTTTGACATTTTTCGTGCTAGAATGAAACGTTTTTGGAGTTTTATCTAAAACATAAATCAGTCTAGGTGATTATTTTGCACATTTTGTTTTTTACACGACCTTATAGCCCGTCTGGTTCCCCAAAAATCGAACCATAAAATACCATAAAAGTACCAGGTTCAAATTCACGAGGGCGATTTTACCGCAGGGGCCGTGACTGATCTGGGCTGACGGACTGGGTGCAAACTCGTGAAACTCGGACTGCGAGCGAAGGGAAGCAGAGGCGAAAACAAATTCTACTAATATATTTCTATTCACCGCCTTCGTGAGTTGACCAACTTCCCAACTAGTTGAAACCCTAAAACATATAAACTTAATTTTGGAAACTCGCCCCAACTCATGTCAATGGTTTAGCTGCGTGATCGAATCATTATTTAATTCGCTTACGAATTGCGGATGCTATAAAGATATCTTTTACGAATTTATATTAATTATAAACATCTGTATATATATAAGGGGCATTGACCTGACTGACATAGAATCAAAGTGAAGCAAAACTAATTAAGATACAAGTACGAAAATTGATTGGTATATTCTTTGGAGTCATAGACGCACACTAAGAAAGGATTTTACAAAAAAAAATATTTTAAAACGTAAAAATAGTGAAAATTCTGTTTCGACTGCTGTTCGGATCAAAAGCTTAGAAACATATTTTGTGTTTCTTTACATTCATTACCGTAGCAACTAACTTCAAATTTACGAGTTTAAAAAAAAATCAAATCAAACTCGTAAAATCAGTTTATTCTTCACAAACAAACAAAAAACTACAAAAAATGCTTACTGCATTATAGTTCAATTCAAACAAATTTTGTTACATATTATAAATAAAACATCTGATTTGGTTAAAAAAACTTAAACTAATTTTAGGTTAGGCCTACTATGAACCAAAATACGTTAAAATTTGCAACCAGTTTATACAAATTTACAATCAGGTAAATTATTCCTCACAACTAACAGTTTAAAAAAAAATTTAGATTAAGTTAAGGCAAACAAAATTCTCACTGTATTATAAATCTAACATCTGGTTTAAATATTATATTTGTTATTAATACGCTTTTATTAGCCTGGTATGTGTCTATGTAACGGAATCTTTGAACGTGATTTTCACCCCCTTCAAAACGTCGGATTGATTTGAAACTTTGCACACTTATCAAGGACCGATGACAATGCAATATTAATTTTGGTGGGTGTAGTAAGTGAGCACTGATCATGGTCCCAAGATCACGTTTTCGGGTGTCATTAAAAACTTTATATACAGGGTGATTCACGACGATATGCAGAAACTTCGGGAGCTCATTAATTTTGTTGGATGTAATAAGTGATCACTGATCATGGTTCCGGACTAAATAAAATAAAAACGTGATCATACCGTTTGAAAAATAAGAAAATAAATAATAGTTTAAAAACTAAAAAATACGCTTTAAAAGCAAACCAAACTAAAAATTGGAAAATAATTTTAAAAAAAGCTTGGGGTGCTTTCCATCAAATGTTACAAATATTTCATTGGTAGATATTTATAAAAGTAGAGTTATTAAAAAAATATAGTATAACGCACCTCACGCTTTTTTTACAATTATTTTCAAATTTTTAGTTCGGTTTGTTTTTAAAGCGTATTTTTTTAGTTTTTTAAGCTATTATTTATTTTAGTTGGTAATATCAAAGTTTGTTTGAAATGTTGATTACTGATTATTTAAATATTAATGGTGAAATTACTACGAATGCCGCAATTCGAATTATTGGGGATGGTCGTGTCTATTTAGATCTTTGTTTGGCCACCGGGGTTGATGAACGAAGCCAGCAAGGGCGGAGCCCCCAGTATATCCATAAGTGAGTTTTCTATTAATCTATAAGATGAACAGTTGATAATTTCTTGTTTGACAATTAAATAACTACATTTCTCTCACATGTTCTTTCTCGCACGCACATTCCCACACACTTTCTCACAGTTTATTTAGCGCATTGAAGTTTCTGTGCGAAACCCGTGACATTTCTCCACCTCTATAAACAGTTTGTTCACATCTCTATGCCTATAACTGTTTGCCGACCTGAATTATTTTCCTTAACTGTGCAGTTTTGTCGAGTACGCCATTTGCCACGTTGGACACAATATTTATTGTACAGTCCAAATGGAATAATTACGTAATAGATTGTTTCGCTGTTGGAAAAACGAACAGATGTACGCCATCGACGCTTTTCGTACGATCTGTGTCCTAAAAATATACTATTTCGTCCTTGTGCCTGTTACATTGCACTACTGATATTATTGGTTAAATGTTAAACCTACAAGTAATCGTGAGTCGTTTCATAATTTGTACAAGTCAGCTGATTTAGCTACTATAAAATTGTGTTTCTATCATACTACATTATGAACTGATATTTTTTATCCTGAAATTAATCAGTAAAGTCGACGTTTTTCGTTAACTTTATTTAATAACGCAACAAAAAATCAGCTGATATTTTTTTCAGTGCGCTAACCTCAAACTTTGTTGTTGTTGCATAAGTTATGTTTCTGAACTTGTTGAAAATAATACGTACAATGCACAAGATGGTGAAATGGAAATTCCGGAAAGTACTATAAAAGAAGCAAGAAAAGTGATGGGAGAGTTATTACCAAGTATTTTATTACACTAGGATCAGAACGTATTGTATGTAAACAATACATTGTGGTAGGCCTACTTTAAAATTACAACAGCTGTTCAATAGGTTCAGCTGTTTCGAAATGAAAGTATCACTGACGCTCATCGATCGGTTAAATCGCTTTTAAAATCTGTAGAAAAATTAATAATGGAATTTAATTAATTAAGTTTTCCTGTGATTCCAGTGCAGTATGATAAAAAGTGTAGTCCATAGCTTGTACCTAAAGTGCGTTTAGGTGCTCGACGTTGCTTCACACATAAAACCGCGATCTCGCACCAAAGACATCTACGTTATAGGCACTAGTGATGAAATATACTATTTGAGGTTATTTTAATTTTTAACGTTCAATAGTTTTGACGCAAGCCATGAAATTTGCAATATAAAATGTATTAACAACCAGTTGAAAGCTGTTTTATTTGTTTTATTAGCTAGGAAGGATGAGCTATTGCAGTGACTCTTATGGTGAGACCTAAGGTCGGGAGTAGTCAATGAACAACGATCATGGTCCCCAGAACACGGTTTGGGGTGTCATTAAAAATTGTATATATATGAGTTTATAATATAAGTATATATTATGTGTTCACCTTTGTTCTCAGTTTTCGTATTACAATTTACAAGGGGACTTTTTCATACCGTTCATTATGCTTGTAGGGCGATTAATTGAAATGTAAACATGGCGTTTTCCTCATTGCTGTATTCAGTTAAAAGTAAATCCGACAATATAGCACTTACAAATAGACTAAAATCAATAACACGCTATTTCAATAAAATTTACCTTACCTTATAATACAATAAGAGAAATACATAGTCACATGTCAAAAACTATAACTTTTTACTGAGCCAACATGATTTATTTTGATGCCTGGATGTTCTGTCAAAATTTTACACGTTACTGACAAATAGAAGGTACGTTTTTTTAAGCTTATCAAGGTCTTAAATTTTATGCAAAAGCCTATTCCGTCAGTTGATTTTTTAAATAAATGTCGATAAATACTGAAATAAAAGTATGCAAAACATCCCAAGCCGGAGACCAGGTAACTAAATAGTCAAATCCCGTCAGCTTGGAAACGACCCCACGAACGTTCGCTTTATTTCCGCCCTCATTCCCTCTAACCACAGATATGAAATGCTACTTCGTCTCTAGCCGAGATTTGAACCTGAAATTTTTGATATTGCTTGCCCTAAAAAATTCGATAAGTCAACAACTCGTTAGTTACTTTTTAATTTTCGAACGTATCCTGCTTTCAAAATTAAAAACTCACATCATTCCAGAAATCCGAAATGAACAATTCGGATTCCGCGGCCAACATTCCACAACTCTACAAGTTTCCAAATTAATTGATAAAATATCTTCCGGCTGTAATTCCAAATCTGTAACAGCTGCAGTCCTATTTGACATTTCAAAAGCTTTTGACAAAGTTTGACATAATGGTTTACTTTATAAACTTCTTCAAACAAATCTCCCACATGATATTCATCTAATTAAATCATATCTCACAAATAGATTATTTTTCATCTCTACTGAGGGGGCTTCTTCCACCCTCAAGCCAATTCTTTCCGGAGTTCCTCAAGGGTCAGTTCTTGGCCCACTGCTATATCTTCTTTTTACTAACGATATTCCTCTCCAGCCCCACATTCACCTTAGCCTTTATGCTGACGACTCACATTTTTATGTCCAACATAAGAATGCAAACTATGCCAAAATTTATTTACAAAAACAAATTAACGCTTTAATTCCTTGGTTTCATAGTTGGCGATTTAAAATAAACTCAAAAAAACTAAAGCCATATTATTTTTAACAAAATTTAAAAAGCCAGCCCCGCTTGAAGTCTGCGACAAGCAAATTAAATAGAGCAATCTAGTAAAATACCTAGGGGTAACATTGGACAGAAAAATTAATTTTAACAAACATACACTCACCAGAATTACATCGTCAAAATTTACCAGAGCAGCACTTTACCCTGTTATTTCTTCATCTAGCACTCTATCCATTTCAACTAAACTCATGATCTACAAAACTTTTATATTCGCCCTGTAATCACATACGCTGCTCCCGCATGGTTCAGCCTCACGTCAGAAACAAATCAAATTAAAATTGAAAGCTTACAGAACTCCATCCTCCGTCAAATTTCGCAATATTCATGGTACGTTTCAAATGAAACCATACGCAATTCTTTTAAAATTTCTACACTAAAACAATTTATTATCAGTCTTACATTCACAACTTTCCAACGATCTTCTAAATCAACCTGTCAACACCTACGATTAATCTCCAGAGAAGAAGCACCCCATCCTACCAAACGTCTACGACCAACTTCACTAATCCAGCATCTGCTAAAGTAATACACTAAATCTAAAACACAAATATACACCCAACTTACAATGAAGAACACTCTACACACACACACACACACACACACACACACACACACACACACACACTCATACTTAAACAGTGAAGAACGCTAAAATAATCATGACCATAATGTACATGTATCATACTAACCGCCAAAGAGCTTGCCTTGAGGCAGAATTCTTATATGTTTTCAGGAACAGTTATTCAATGCAATGCAAACATAACTTCACATATTATTACTCCATTAATGAGAATATTGGTGACATAAAACCAGGGATAGTAAAGGGTGCTGCAATCTGGGGATAATGTAGGCCTACCACATAACCGCCTCTTCCTGATAAACGTAAACAATATAATAAATTAAAAATTGCTTCGCTACTAACAAGACTGCAAATACAACAAATAAACGCCACTGTAAAAAATATAACGAATTAAAGATCCTCAGTTGAATAAATTCAGTCGCCAATTACTTCGTATTTCATCAGCCAACTCTTTACAGAAGTTAAAAAGTTACGTAGCCTTTCTTTTGTTCAAGCGGATCGGAAGCAAATTAAAAACTTTTGGGCCTAAAAGTTAAAAGCGTTTTTGGAAACAAGAGTGGTTTACTTTTGGTCGTTTTAATTGCAATGGAGATCTACTTCTGTTAAATAATACATTTTGTCGATATTTACAGTCTCACTTAACGATAGTTGAAAGAAACTTGCATAACTGTATACACAAAAAGATGTATAAGGTAAATTATAACGAAACAGGACAAGGAAAGTAGTCATCTTATAAAACAAAAGTTAATTTTATTAATACAGATAAAATTTACTTTAAAATATAGGCAGACAACTTAAAAGGCAAGCACAAGGTACAAGTGTGATTATTATTAATTTATTGTGCCAGACATGAGAATATCTATAAATGGGAATATTACACATCAGTGTTTGTATGTTTTCAAGTCTGAGTTAGATTTAGTCAATATGTTTACTTGTATTTTGAAACGGACATTGACTCCAGGGCTAGACATTGACTCTAGCTGATATTAAATCAAACAAAACTATTTATAAAAATGCTATCTTACGTGTAATCGTATGTTGTACAAAGGTTGGTTTAAGCAATAATGGGACAATTGAGTTCTTTTATCACAATTATTATAATGTTATTTACAATATTAGAATATTGCCCGTCGTTATAAAATCATTTAGGTTTACGGAAATCATTACTACTTTTAAACCATGATATTGCAGTGGTAAAAGAATAATGTAAAGCTATTTTTCCCTCAGCCACTACGTTAAGAGATCTTTGCTGAATCATTAATAGGGTAGAAATAACAACTTATCATCCGGGGGCGGAAAAAGTGTCCAAGAAAAAGCATTGAGTTTACTTTGTCACCCGAATATATGCGGGCTGTAAGTATATGCAATTAACTTTTCCACCCGCTAAATACTATGTTAGTAAAACAACTGCTGAAATAACGTCATTGAACATCGGTATCTGTGTATTGTTGGCATAACCTCAATTATTTTTGTAAATATAAATGTCTATGATTTAATAAAGTTTGTTCTATAGTAAAATGCAAATTATTTACTAACATTGTACCTGGAGGGAAAATGTTGTGTGTGTTACCTTAGTGTGTAGGAATAAAAGTATCTTAGTCGGTGCGTTCGTGCGGTAACATTTCCTTTCGGGGCGACAAGGTGACACTTTCCTCCCTTAAATCACAAATAACTATTGAAATTCAACATTTTCATAAACCATTACTTTTGTTTGCATTGTAAAGTTTAAATATACATAATCATCGTGCGTTATTTAAAGCTACTTGTTAGCGAATTTCCACAGGAAAGTTGAGCTATTGCAGGAACTCTTATGGTGAGACCTAAGGTTGGGAGTAGTCAATGAGCAAAAATCATGATCCTCAGAACACGTTTTGGGGCGTCATTAAAAATTATATACCAGGTGTCTTAAAAGTCCCACCCTCCCCTTTTAACTTTTGGGTTTGTTAAATCAAACAAATATCCTTTGGGGAACGATACTAATTTAGCCCAAAGTATCTTTTGAAGCAATCAGAAATTTTGAGTGTTCCCTAAAAATGGGGGATTTTGGGTGCAACTCAAAATTTTTAAATGGGAAATATGGTCATGTGATACCTCATTGTAAAGGTATATTTAAGTCTAGGAAAATTACATAAAGGAAATAAAAATCGGACCACACAAAACAAAATGGCGGCCCTAAACGTGTTGAAATAAATCGACAAAAAGTTGCTAATATCTCGAAAAGGAAGTTTTTAGAAAAAATTTCAAGAGACGAAAAATGTTTATTTCAAAGTGCTTGACCTAAAAAATTGCTTTCAAATAGATTTCGTAAATTTTATTTTTACAAAATTTTCTAAGATGTAGGAGTTGACTTAAAATCGGCTAAATTAGTATCGTTCCCCAAAGGATATTTCTTTGTTTTAACAAACACAAAAGTTAAAGGGGGAGGTTGGAACTTTTAAGACACCTGGTATCATAATATAGTCGATATAATGTGCACTCTAACGGTCGCATTTTCACCCGATTTGGTACACACGTTGGCATTCAAGTGGCTTGGACTAGTTCGTTAGCAAAAAGCACCCGGAAGCGCTTTTTTTTACCGGTAGGTTTTTAGATTTTTCATACTAGAATGACACTTTTTTGGAGTTTTATCTAAATAAAATATATGGCAGACTATTCTGCACATTTTTCCACGACCTTACAGCTCGTTTGATTCACCAAAATAGATCAAAACGTAAAATACCATAAAGGACTCGGTTTAAATCCTTTTGGCAGCTTCTGTTACGAGGCCGACAGTCGGGATGCAAACTAGCGTAACGAATCATCGCGTGAACCGGGCTGAGAGCTTAGGTCCAAACATATTTTACTAATATATTTCGTAGCCTACAATCTGGCAGCTATTCAACGCCTTGGTAAGTATACCAATATCCTAAGTAGTTGGTTGAAACCCAAATAAATATAAACTGAATTTTGAAAATTAAGCGGTTCAGCTGTGTGATCGAATTATTTTAACTACTTATGACTAGTTCGTCCTATAACCATTTAGATAATAATAATTACCTTCCGGTATGAATTTCTTTCTTAATTTATTTACCGATGCTGGATGTTATTTTATTTATAAAGGTTTATGGATTATTCCATCTGATCAGAAACACTTTCCCACTCGCGGCGCCTACATTTACCAAGGAGTGGCTGCACAACACTGCTCAACCAAGGTCAATCAGTCAGTATGAGGGCGGGGATACCGTTTTAACGGCATTCAAGTCACTTTTATTTGAATATTGCCTCAGTATGTAATGTCTAGCGATAGTCATACCTCTAATATGTTGTACTTGTGAAGCAAATACTTTTGTCAGCACCTTCCGTTAGGTAGAATTTCATAAACTAATCAGATTGTTTTTTGAAATCACTAAACGTATTACCATTAGTTTTTAATCGAAAAATATACAGGGTGTGTCGCGAAAGGTTGGCACAACTTCAGGAGATGATAGGGATCTAAAAAAAGCAAGATTGTACATATAAACATAAGTCCGAAAAACTTGCGTTTTCCAGATATCCGTCTTTTTGTTTATTAGCGAATTTCCATAGGAAATATGAGCTATTGCAGTGGCCCTTATGGTAAGACCTAAGGTCGGGAGTAGCAAATGAGCACCGATCATAGTCCCCAGAACACGTTTTGGGGTCTCATTAAAAATCATATATATATATATATATATATATGTATATATGTGTTCGCACTCTAGCGGCCGCATTTTAAGTCCGATTTGGTTTAAATTTGGTACACAAGTTGGATGTCTACGTCACTCAAACGAGTTCGTTAGCCAAAAAAATCCAGCAATCGGAAACACGTTTTTTGACCGGTAGTAACTATTTTTTTAGATCTTTCCTAAGAGAATAAATTTGTTTTTGAGTTTTTTCTACAAATATAAATGTAGGATGTTATTCTGCACATTTTGTTTTTTTACGCTACCTTAAAGCACTCTTGGTTTCCCCAAAATCGATCAAAACGTAAAATACCATAGAAGTACCCGGTTCAAAGCCATGTGGTGGATTCTACCGTGGGGCTGGCGTGCGAAGCACGCAATGTATTGTGTATTGAAGATACTCCCAATATGCGGAATGGCGTGCGAACCATTTTGCAGCTATTCAACACCGTCGTGAATAGACCTATTTCTTAAATTGTTGGTTGAAACCCTAAAACATAGACCAAATAATTCGTATCTAGAGAAATGTTTGACCGATTGAGTTCAAACTGGACATGAAGTTTAATCTAACAATGATCATTTTTTTAAAAAATAAGCCAATTACATAAAGTCGTGTGTTTCAAAATTTCAAACCTAAACTACCAAAAAAACAGTACATTTCAACAAAAAAGTGTCAAGATACCTTTTCTGTAGCTATTTTAATTCCCTATCGGATGGTGTTATTGTCAAAACAATCGGATGGAGGATAATAGTTAAGTTATGTGCGATAATTGGTTTGTTGAACCCGACATCCTATACCAACAAAGTAAACACAACAATATTGTATGTTTTTATCTTTAACATAATTACTATCCTTCATCAGGTTGTTTTGACAGTTACACTGTCCGATAGGGAATTAAAAGGGCTGCAAAAAAGGTATCCTGAATTTTTTTGAGTAATTTAGGTTTGAAATTTTCAATATTTTCTTACAATTGATCATTATTAGGTTAAACGTCATGCCCAGTTTGAACTCAATCGCTCTAACATTTCTCTAGATACGAATTATTTTGTAAAAAAACATAATGTCTGCTATCTGGAAAACGATGCTTTTCTGGACCTGTGTTCATAGATAATCAATTTTGTGTTTTTGTTTAGGCCCTCTATCATCTCTATCATCTGCCAACCTCTCGCGAAACACCCTAGGCAATACATTTTACTTTAAAATGGTAAATTCACTTTTTCATAATCATTTGTCAGTGAAGCCTTTATTTGTATAGCATTTTTAAAGCAAAATACTTAAATATTTTTATTCTTAATTGCTTGTTAACAAATCTCAGACATTTGCGGATGACAGTTTATCGAACTATGGACATCGACATTCTTTATAAAACACTATAATAGGCTAAACTTCCAAACTATAGCAGAACTCCTACTTAAAAAGATAACGAACTTACATTGAATCACTCACTTGTTTGTCTGACTGGTGTCGGAAAATTTAAAATACCAGTTATAAAACAGTGCAACCCTCGAACAATTCAATAATCAAACGTATCAAAGCATATTTTACTTCCCGTTTTGGTTGCGAAGTTTTTCACCCCAAAAGTTAATATTGTATGATACTATCCTGTGTGTGTTATGATTGAAAAGGCTTTATGCAAGGACTAGGGTCTCTGCCCCTACTAGCTTCGCTCGCCAACCCCTGCGGCGACATATGGTGATGCCAATACAAACCATAAAATCTCTAATTTTGATAATAATTTTTACATTTTTTCAATTTTTAATATGAATTTTTACGGAAATGATTATTGATTACGACAGAGCCACTTAGATCTAAGTAGGGTTGTGGGGTAGGTGTGACCTGTACATAATTTAAGACAGACGTAAAATATCCCCAACATTTGTCCACAAAATCCATAATTTTGTCCATAATTTTTACATTAAAAAAAATTTTTACATGAATTTTTAATATTTTTGGAATAAAAAATAGCCTAAAATAATTTCTGAGAAGTAGTTTACATGTTAATGCAAGTTTCTTCCAAATCGGTTCAGCCATTCCGGAGATTAGCCCGGACAAACAGACAGCTAATCATATGGTATTGTGTGAGTAACCATACGAGCTTAGAAAAAAGCTTATATTTCGAAATCATAGTCAGACACTTCAATTTTATTTATATAAGATATATGTATAAATATAAAACCGATTTAAAAGGCTATATAAATTAAAAATAATTATCTGCTTTGAGAAAGTCGGACTCTGTGTGTCTTTTTTAGCGAATTTCAAAATTAAAGATGAGCTATTGCAGTGACTTTTACGGTTAGAGCTGAGGTTTGGAATGGTCAATGAGCACCGATCGTAATCTCCAGAACACGTTTTGAGGTGTCATTGGAAATTCGATATGTGTGTGTGTGGGGGGGGGGGGGGGGGGGGTCACACTCTAACGGTCGCAGTTTACTTCCGATTTGGTTCAAAAGTCGCTCGGACGAGTTCGTTACTTAAAAATCCAACAAATGGAAACACGTTTTTTGACTGAAAGTAAAATTTTTGGTATTTTGCTTACTAAAAAGAAACATTTTTGGGGATTTAACTAAAACAATAAATATAGGAGATTAGTCTGTACATTTTGATTTTGTACACGACTTTACAGCTCGTCTGGTTCCCCCCACAGTCATTAAAACGTAAAATACCATAAAAGTATCCGGTTCAAATCTACTTTTGTTATTTTACCGTGGGGGTCCGAGGCCGCAAGGTTGGGGTTTAAAAAAATATTCTAACAGCAACCTCGTAAGTAGACCAATTTCCCAAATAGTTGGTTGAAACCCTAAAACGTACAAACTCAATTTTGGAAATTCGCTCAACTTATGTCAGCGGTTCAGCTGCGTGATCGAATTATTTAATATTCGAATAGGAGTCTTAGTACTTCTCATATTTATTTTTCTTCTATTCTGATATTATTACGAAACATTATATTCACTACATTTCCATACTTACTTGTTGCTAGAGTAATTACACATTTCTTACTCGACCGCAAATACCGACACGTGTCATATGTGCATACCCCCCCCCCCCCCGCAATACCGCAATAGCGTGTGCGTTGTTGGTCGCCACAGAATATAGTTAACGGAGAGTGGTCAATGATTATCTAAGTACCACAAACCCGGCGCGCCTAGATTGTCTCGACTTGGTATAATGTTACATATTATTCATTTTAGACACTTTCAGATTAACTAAACCAACCTTAATGTTTGAAACCTAAAAGAGTGATTCGAATCAGCGGATTACCAATTTGTCACTGCCCATTGTAAAAGGTAAACGTACTAAAATCCCTTGCTTATTAATTTTTGTTTATGCATTTTTAAATGTTTAGATTGAGGTTATTCTAAAGAGCACACAAATTTGTAATTTTCTTTTGAAAATTATATTTTTTTACAAAAACAATTTTATTTAGCTAACATGGAACTCTTTCTAAGCTTTCTAGGAAATGATTTGTATAAAAATAATTATAGTTATCTTGATTCAACAAAAATATACATCCAAGCTTCCATCTTTTATGTTGAGCTGTAACTTTTTCCAATCAACATTTTTAATATGTACTTTAATTATTAGCGAATTTCCATAGGAAAGCTGAGCTATTGCAGTGACTCTTATGGTGATACCTAAGTTTGGGAGAAGTAAATGAGCACCAATCATGGTCCCCAGAACACGTTTTGGGATGCCATTAAAAATTGTGTTTCTAAGTCGCTCAGACGATTTTCTTAATTTTGGGCACAGAAAATATTGACGTTCTTAAACAGCAAAGCTACTTGGAATTTAAAGATGGCGTTCAAAATTAAAGTTAGAAATTCTACTAATATATTTCTATTCAGCGCCTTCGAGTCCAGACCAATTTCCTAAATAGTTGGTTGAAACCCTAAAATATATAAACTTAATTTTGGAAATTCGCTCAACTCACGTCAGTGGTTTAGCTCTGTGATGGAATTATTTTGCTTAAAAAATGGGTTTCATTGGAAACAAATTTACTTTCTTCTGGTATTCCTCAACTTAAAAAAGAATACTTTCCTATATTTTAGAGAGTGATTAATTACGTTTGTTTTACCAAAAGTCTATCAAAAGAATTAAATACCAGGATGGTTGGCGAAGAATTATTTTTCGAGTTTTTGGGCACTGAAAATATTTACGTTCAAACAACAAAGCTACTTGGAATCTAAAAATGCCATTAAAAATTAAAGTTCAAAATTCTACTATATATTTCGTACACGCAGGCAGCTATTCAGAGCCTTCGTGAGTAAACCAATTTCCCAAATAGTTAAAACCCCAAAACATATAACATATCAGCTGCGAGATCTAATTATTTATTTAGTTTTTATAGGTTAAATTTATGAATTTTTAAAAGTAAATATATTTTGTATTTTGTACTTCATAATAAATAAAATGTATAACCTATGTTACCTGATTGGCATGAAGAAACACATGATTATAGTTTAAAACAAATCTGATAAGTAGTTTTTAAGTTAAATCGTACAACAAACCGTTCTTCTTTATAATTATTTGTGGAAAATAAGTAATGTTTGTGTTAAATTATTGCACTTCGCATCTTATCACAAAGACGAACCTTCTACGCTCAGTACAATTTAGAGTGTAAACATACCTTCTGAACTTAAAACAATTATTTATCAACACACATATATCTACGTCACACTCTCTTGAAAGACATTCAATTACCAATTCCTACAATCGAACCCGCTATTACTGATTAATATTTGATTGTATTAATGATGTCATTTTCCATACACGTCAACGTCGATATAAGGAAGTAATAATGCACGACGTTGAAATGTCAATCATGCAATCGTGGAGATTACAACAAATTACTAGTGCCCATATCGTGACAGTTTCAATGACACGATGGTTAATATTAAAACTGAATGAAGGTGTTGTTCGTGCCACGCAACGGTAGTTTTTTTAGCAAAGGTTCTAAATCAGTTATAATGTGTAATAATAAACAATTCCTTAC
Source organism: Philaenus spumarius (assembly GCA_018207615.1). Taxonomy (NCBI): domain Eukaryota; kingdom Metazoa; phylum Arthropoda; class Insecta; order Hemiptera; family Aphrophoridae; genus Philaenus; species Philaenus spumarius. The sequence continues at coordinate 303,202 of JAGFPH010000231.1, read as the reverse complement.
AGTCCACTTCAATTCTTATGTATTATTTCTCAAGTGTTTTTTTATTCCCAATAAAAGGCGCCATATATTATTGTTTAACTAACATGACAGCTGTTAGTTAGATTGTTTACATTCTATATGCAAGTGTAATCAATAAAGTTAAACCAACTTAAATAAATAAACGTAATTTACGTAATTAAATCAATGTATTAAATCAGGTAAGTACTCCTAACTGCGAAATATTCGCACGGGTCAGCTAGTATTAAATGACATTAATTAAAGATGCAATTTTAAGCAATCTAGTCTTATAACCGATTGTTGCTGTATTTTTTATTACTCCAAATACGCTATCGATAAGTGATATTTCAAGTGTTAGATTGCAAAACGAAATTTGACCTTATGTTATAAAAACCTTTCCTTAAAACTGTTTTAAATTTCTTTTCACAAAACGTGACCTTGTGGTAGCGCAGTTTATTTGTATATTTAAATGATAATGAATGTATAATAAAAATATATTATTGTAAAAAATTTATAAACAATAAAAATAAATGTATAATAATGTATTATAAATGTATTTTTTAAGTGGAAGTAGATTTTAATAACTGTTAAATGATACTTGTATCTCATACAAACAATGATACTTGGATCTTGTATCTCACACAAACCCTGATACGTGTATGTCACAAACAAAATTTGTATCACACACAAACCCTGATACTTGTATCCCATACACACACTGATACGTGTATCTCACACAAACCCTGATACTTGTATGTCACGTGTATAATACTTGTATTTTTTAAATAAAAAATAAATAAAATATTAATACCAACACCACTGTAAACTGCAAAATAAGAACTGAGATTGTTTTCAATGTCGTTTAGACGAGGTATTCAATCTGTTAATTCAATAATTGCAGTAAAACCGTACAAGTGATATAACATCGATCTATATCTGGAGCGATCAAGGTAGCTCAGTTGGCAGAGCTTCACGACGGAAACGAGAAGGTCCCGGGTTCAACTCCCGGTCGGTCTATGTTTTTTCACTTGTAATTTAATTACATATTCCTTGCTGAGGAAGTGTGTAAGCGAAAAAAAAATAAAACTCTGATACTTGTATCTCGTACAAACCCTGATACTTGTATCTCACACAAACCCTGATACGTGTATGCCACAAACAAAATTTGTATCACACACAAACCCTGATACTGGTATCCCATACAAACCCTGTTACTTGTAACTGCTAAAACCCCTGATACTTTTATCTCATACAAACTATGAAACTTGAAACTTGTAACGACGCATTGTGATATTTCGCATAATACATAGTTTTGCAATGACCTGAGGGTTGGGCTGATCTAGTTGTATTATTACACTATTATTTACTTACTGTATAACAGGTTAGGTAATGTTATGTACTGTACCGCTAGTAGTGGGTGTTGCCAATGCTGTAACGACTACGGTTTGCTATTCATGGCAAACTATTACTGTAAGCCTACTGTGGTACTTCTAATTGCGGTTTCGCGTTGTTATGTACCTTCTACGACTTGATAAGGGATCCAAGCGATTGATTCGGATATATAATACGGTTTTTGGCATTAATAGTCAAGTTTTGTGGGTAGCTTAAAAGAGTAATTTGTGACGTGTTCACGAATTCTCGTAAAAAGTTAACAATTCTAAGCATACAAAGTATTTTGTCATCCATACTGGTTTTGACCAACCTAATATATCGTCTGAGTTGTTATTACTAAGTTGTGAGCTCCATTAAGAAAGAATGGGATGGGTTCAACTGGCCCAAAATTCTTTATGTATTCTTCTGTATTCTTTCTGAATACATCCGAGAAGGAAAATAACAAAATATGAAATATTGAAGTCCAGATATAGCACTTTTAGCGAATTTCCATGGGAAAGATAAGCTATTGCAGTGACTCTTGGGTGAGACCTAAGGTCGGGAGTAGTCATGAACATCGATCATAGTCCCCAGAATACGTTTTAAGTTGTCATTTACGGAACCACCTCCTTCAGTACTGAATACATGCCAAGACCCCAAAAGTGTTTTTGTATAATATAAACTAATTGATAAAATAAAATTGTTATTTCCTCAAACGCGTTGCAACGAATATTTTGTACTTCACTTTGTTATATTAATAAATATGTTTAAATTCACAAATTAGAAAACGATTTATTAGTCCGAGCGCTTGAATAAAAATGCTTATGATTTAATAAATTTACGAACACATATCAATCAAGATTGGCAGTTTCTATTAGTGGCAGTAACAAAAAGTAAATAGCATCCCTGACATGATATTTTTCTTGATGGTATGGGATTAAAAAATACTGTTTACAAAATCATCTACTGCGGACAGAATGTTTGGGTGCATGTATATGTCCTCGTACAATGCAGCCCTATTTAAGTGTTGCTTCTTAGTAACCAATTTACCAAATATTAGCCTATTAAGTGTTTAATAGCTACAAAAATCGATTAGTTTTATTGGTTCGGAGTTCCCATTGGTATATTTATCTTTTTGCATAGATGCAGATAGGTATGGCGCTTTTACATACTAAATCTATCGTTCTAAACAAACCAAGTGTCAGGGTTTATTCTCCCTATATTGTTTTCGTTTTAATCTCATACTATCGAGAACAATTAGATTCACGCAGCTGAACCGATGACGTGAGTTGAGCGAATTTCCAAAATTAAGTTTATATGTTTTAGGGTTTCAACTAACTATTTGGAATAGCTGCCTGCGTGTACGAAATATATTAGTAGAATTTGTTTGCACCTCAGCTCGCAGCGGAGACGCTCGTTTCGCGAGTTTGCACATCGACCTTGGACTGATTAGCTTCGCTCGCAGCGGGGTTTTCATACCCGCCGTCGGCCTCGATTTTAGGAGAACCAGATAAACTATATGGTTTTGTAAAAAAAGCAAAACGTGCAGAATAACCTCCTATATTTATTTGTTGAGATAAAACCCCAAAATAGTTGTATTCTAGTACGACAAATCTCAGAAGATTGTACTTCCTGTCAAAAAACGTGCTACCGATAGCACATTCGTTTGGCTAACGAACTCGCCCGAGCGACTTAGAAATCCAACGTGTGTACCAAATCGGACTTAAAATGAGTGCGAACATTCAAATGTTTAATTACACTACACAACGTATCCTGGGGACAATGATCGATGCTCATTGGCCACTCCTGACCTTAGGTCTCACTATAAGAGTCACTGCAACAACTCAAGTTTTGAAAGATACATTAGGCCTACTGTGAAGTAGACTGTCCTTACGCAAATTTTGTATTTTTTATGCTAGGAGCTTACCTTTTATTTTTTATATTTATAGCCTAATGAGTAGGAGTTACTTTATTTTTGATTTTTGAACCTTTCTATGTAATAGGCCTAATCACTAATATTTTAAAACGGACGCACATGTGCGTCCATAGTACATAGGCTTAAAATTAGCGTGTGAAGCACGCAATGCTCTGTGTATTGAAAATACTCCCAACACGGGGGTTGGCGTGCGAAGCACGCAATGCATTGTATATTGAAAATACTCCCAACATGCGGATTAGCGTGCGAAGCACGCATTACACTGTGCGTCGGCCGCTTCTCATAGTGTTAAGTGTCAAACTCACATGTGCATCCTGTGAACGTGTTAAACTGGAAACTTATTTCGCCTGAAGAATTCACTAATCCAACTTATGCTGTCCTCAATACAATATTCAAAAACAGAGCAAAAATAATGTCAGAAAAAATCTAATGATTATATTAACATATAAATGGGAAATTTGTTGTTGCGAATGTTGTGTAAGGCTACACTGTATGCAAATAGATTTAATTATAGAAGTTAGCCGAGTGTAGGGTAATCAAAGTGCAAAATCAAATGACTTCAGCTGAACATTAAGGGGAGTCGGATGGCCCCATCCCGTACATGTTAAATTGTTGAAGTTTATGTACCTTTTACTCTGAAACTATAAAAGATATCTATATGATTTTTTATTTAATTTAAAAAAAATTTAACTTACTTTTTATTTTTTGAAAAATTAGTATTGTTTTTCATTTTTTACGATATGTCCAAAAAAAGCTATTTTTTCAAAAAATCTAATTCAAATTTTGATTAGTATTTTGTTAAAGGCCCGGGTCAAAATGTGCACCTTAACTTCCACTACAATTGAATAAAATCCAAAAGATATCTTTAGTGGTTCCTGAGAAAAAGGTACATAAGCGGTAAAAATCAAAACTTTCGGGAAATCGCATTTAAAGTTAAAAGTAACTTAGCCTATAGTTTGTATACAGTAACTTGGCGCCTGTACCCTGGCTACCTGCTACAGACCCTAAGTAGAAGGTAGCCAGGGTACAGACGCCAAGTTACTGTATACAGACTATAGGCTAATATAAAAACATAAACCTACTTAAGCGTAAACATAAACACAATCTGGATGATCATTAAAATGTCTTACTTTTAGTAGTGTCCTGCATTCCTCGTACAAATAAAGTATATAGTGTATGTGATTTTAACGGTTAAACGGTTCAAGGTAAAGAAGTTGAAGTAACTTTGTTAAAAAAAACAAAACAATTCTTAATAAAAAGTCTACATTAGAGGATCTATAAAAATAAACCAGCAGAAATAACTTTCCGTAATTGAAGCAAGAAATTATCAGAATATTACCTGATTACGGTAGACTATGGTTTGCAATTGGTTCTTCTCCGCACAATTCGCTTAGCCTACTTTCTAAATTTAGACTAAGTCTCAATGCTGGCGCCATCACTGAACATCAAATTGGGATCAGCATTCTGAGAGATTTAAAAAAGTTACATACTCCTTCGAAAATTTTAACATATTCCTTCTAAAAATGCCAGGCTATTTTCAATCTGCTAAATTTGTATAGTTTTCCTATTTTGTGTATGAACCTCCTTCGAAAACTTTACTATACGGCTCCCTATAAAAAGGCTATTTTAAAATCTGATTTTTTATAGTTTTCCTAGTTAGCGTATGAACCTAGATATTCCAACAATTAGTGCAAGAAATAACAGCTGTGGAGTTGTGTAATGTATATAAAAAATAATTCGATCACGCAGCTGAACCGCTGACGTGGTTGAGCGAATTTTCAAAATTAAGTTATGTTTTTTAGGGTTTTAACCAACTATTTGGGAAATAAGTCTACTAAAGAAGGCGTTGAATAGCTGCCAGCGTGAACGAAATATATTAATAGTATTAGTTTTGCATTTCAGCCTCTAGCCGGGGCTCACGCGTTGTTTCGTTACGCTCGCAGCTGAAAAACTCTGAGAGTTTGCACCCCGATCTTACGGCGTCGGAATATGGACCGCGCTTCACGAATTTGCAGTCGGCCTACGTGGATTTCAACCGGGTACGTTTATGGTATTTTACGTTTTGGTCGATTTCTGGGGAACCAGAAGAGCTGTAAGGTCGTGTAAAAAACTGCAGAATAAAAACCGTAAAAAATGTGCAGAATAATACCCTACATTTTTTTTTTAGATAAAACGCCCAAATTTTTATTTTCACGAAAAATCTTTTAAAAAAAATATTTCCTGTCAAAAAACTTGCTTTCTGTAGTTGGATTTTTTGGCTAACGATTTCGTCCGAGCGATTTAAGGAACCAAGCGCACTATAAGGTTGTGTAAACAAACAAAATATATAGAATAATTTCCTATATTTATTTGTTTAGATAAAACCTCAAAGACGTTTCATTCTAGTATGAAAAATAAAAAATAAATTGTATTTCCTGTCAAACGCGCTTGTGGTTGATGGATTCTTTGGCTAGGAACTCGTCCAGACCACTTATAAAACCAACTTATGGACAAAATCGGACGTAAAATACGGCCGTTAGGATGTGAACACATAATGTACGTAATTTTTAATGACACCTAAAAAACGTGTTCTGGGAACCATGATCGGTGCTCATTGACCACTCTCGTCATAGGTCTCACCATAAGAGTCACTGTAATAGCTCATCTTTCCTATGGAAATTCGCTAATAAATCAAACTCGACAGAGCTGTCGTTTCATTCGATCTCGCAACTTTCTGTTACGTGCGGTCTTGCACGTCGGATTCTACTGAATCTTTACATTTCATCAGCGTTTAGTCCATGACACCATGTAGCTTAACAGGACCGACCGAAATAGGATTTGTTCAGTTACTTGAATAGGTTATTGATTTAATTTTTTGCCTTGATTTAAATAATATCAGTTGTTCGAGATCTGTATCTTAGAATAAAAAACAGAACACTTACAGGATAATTCGTTTGACAGTGACAGTTAAATTTCTCAGGAACTGATAAAAATTTCAAATTAAAATTTGACAGTTATAAAACGTGCTGACCAAAAATAGTATGTATTTATCGCTTAAGAGGAAAAAATACCCACTCGACGCGAAGCGGAGCGCAGTAATTTCTCGAAAGCGATAAAGAAACTTTACGCTCGAATTCAATATTAAATTTTTCCTTCCACCGAACGCAAAGCACCACTTCATACATTTTCATAATTTTGTTCATGCAGATCTCTAGATTTTCGTCGTAACAAGTTTAGTGTTATTTCCTTTGCGTTAATATTTGGAGGAGTTAGCTCCATACCAATTTCATCAAATTCTTCTGAATTCTTCTGAACTATAGTGGACACAATGACTCAAACAGTTATTGTGGTTAGTCTAACTGTTTTTAATCAACATATGACACTGACACAACAACAATCAATATGAATCAGCTGTTTACTTTATCGCTCGGCTAGCGGTAAAGTAACTTTATTGCTCGGTTAGCGATAAACGGTCATTTTACAATGCACTTTACGCTCGGTTGTAGAAAAATACTTTACTATGTGATTGGGTAGGCAAAGTTTGATTCCCGAAAAATAAATATTTTATTTTACTATCCTGTGAAATACAGAAAATAGGGGTTGTCATACCACATTATTGGCTCACTTTGGCTGTAAGTTAAGTCACTGAACTAGTAAAAACTATAATTAAAAAACACCAGTTTTCATGAAACATTTTTTAATTTATTTATATATTTATTTTTCAAAAAAAAAAAAATTTACACATGTATTTTCCTCCTTTTTTTAGTTATATTTTAAATATGAAAAGTAATAGCTAACTTAGAATAACAAGAATTGTACAATAACTGCAATAAAAAAAAATATACATAGAAAATAACCATCTCTTAAAAAGAAAGAAACACAGCCTAGATAAATTGAAATATAGGGTTCCTAAGGTCCCCTATCTGCCTGTTTAGCGATTCCATTACAAAGAATACAAATAAATAAGTAAATTGAATACAGAATTCACTGCGGATACAAATTCCAATTCCTTAAAGAAAATTATAGATTTTTCAAACTCAATCGATTATCTTGAGTGCATTATAATTGTAAACATTACATGCCCATTCACCCAGATACTCGTATGCGCACAGATTCTAAATGCAGTACATCGCAGCCACACAGATTTGAATATTAAATACATTCATTCGCATACACATATAATATACAACAAGAACAACACTTTAAAACCTTCAGACAACAATAATTTATTCAAACAAATTGAGTGTACCGCTTCAGTGGGTACTTACGACAATAAAAATAAAATGATATTTAAATTAAAATATAACAATAGATTCTGATATCGAATCGGCTGTAGCTGATTGTATTTTATTATCGCAGAAATGCATGGTTTTTAAGGGCATCAATTTGATGTATCACAATCCATGTGTCCAAATTTTTGAATTGGGGGTGGAGTTTTTTGACATTTTCATTTTGTAAATATTTGTTCTAACGTTCCCCTGGCGGTGAATATCCGACCCTAGATCAGATTTTGCACATCTCTTTCCTTTTTTTTATAATATAAAGTTATAAAAATAACTTACAAATAAAATTTTTGAAAGTAGCGAACGAGTGAGTCAGTTGATTTTTATTTTCTTACCACGGAAATTCATTGTTTTCAAAGGCCTTTCCAATTATATGTCACACGAAAGGGGTTGCCATTTAAAAAAATAAAGTTGCCCCTTTACCCCGTATCAAAAGGGGGCAACATTTTTAACCCCCCCTAAACACGAGAAACATTTTAAACACCAGAAAAAATGTTATAATAGCTATGGTAGAGGTTTTTCGTTGATATATCAATCCATTAAAATTATATCGAGGTGTATCTCGACTTATTTTACTTTCTGTATATACAATTTGTAATGACACCTCAAAACGTGTACTGTACTTGGAACTATGGTCAGTGCTCATTGACTACTCCCGACTTTAGGCCTCGCCATAAGGGTCACTGCAATAGCTCATTTTTCGTATGCAAATTTTGGTAATAACGGGGGAAGAACGGAATAACCTTTCAAACAACTCATATGATCTGATTTGCAATGCTACAGTGAGTTTATTTAATGTGTAAAACAAAATATACTAGACAGTAATTGAAGTAGATGTAAGTGTAACTTCAATACGAAAGAAGAATTGCTCTTGTTCAGTTCGTACTACGTGCAGAAAGTTGGCCTGGTTTAGTTTCCGCCTAGGGCAACATAACTTAGTTACCAAGTCGATATCGTGTTTGGGGTAATTGAGTGATACACAATAAAACGTCAATTGTGTACGATGGATCGGATGAAATATTGTGTCCTGAATACGATGTCTTTTTGAAAGGACGTGAAGATGACCTTGTCAAGGTCGCTCCTGGAATCCAGGCCAAGGAAGTAGATCGAGGAATAGTCGACTTGTAAAACTATTTCCTGAAACGAAGGAAAACCTGTTTGTCAAAACATCTGCATGCAACATGTTAATGTTACATTTAATACGCGACCTCATATTTACATATGTTTGCGCAAATATTGATATTCACTTTAACCTTATCAAAGTGATGTAAGGCTAACAATATACATACTAACGACAAAATTTATAAATGACGACTTCTAAGGCAAAAATCAGGTAGAAGATTTAAAATTTGTGGGTGTCCATCTAGATGGCAAAAGGTATTTGAAAAGCATACTACCTTTCTTCATAACCAAATTAGAATGAACATAAGAGTTCTTTTATTTTTTGAGAAAGGTTTGTGATGTAAAAGTCCTTTCGACGCTATATCACACTATGTTCCTTTTAAGGTTGCAATACGGGATTGAATGTTGGGGTGAGGCTTCTAATCTGCTATTATAACACAGAAAAGTTCCATTGGTATGATGCTATTCTAGAATAAATTCCATTCTTCATTTCCATTATTTGCTCAATTGAGTGTACTTTCCCTGAAACATCTTTTTGTGTATGAAGTTAAGAACGTGGGAATGTAAATACCGATACAATTTATTATTCAACCAGAAGTAGATCTGCAGTGCAATTAAATCGATCAAAAGTAAACCGCTCTTGTTTCCAAAGATCTTTTTTTATTTTTAGGACATACCGTTTATAATTTGCTTCAGATACGCTTGAGATTTTTCATTTATTATATTTGAATAGTTATCTTTTATTTAGTTATAATTATTTGTATCTTTGCTCTTATTGATAATCTTTCTCTTTTGCATTTTTTCCAGTCTTGTTTATTTGTACTTGTGCTCTTATTGTTAATCTTTCTCTTTTGCCTGTTTGCGTGTCTTGTTTGTCCTCTTGCCTTAGCAAACTGCACAATGTAAATTTGTATATATTCCTATGTTTAAAAGGTAGAGAAAAACAATTTTCTCTTTTTTCTCATTTAAGTTTTTATGGAGTATTTTTTTGTTTATGATTTTTATAAAAGAGGTATTAAATTCACTTACCATCGGTTACAGGAAACGATGGTTAGGTATTTCCTAAACATTAAGATATATGTTTGCGTTGTACATAAAAAAGGCAATTTATAACAAATTATTATTATTTCTTAGTAAATGAGTTCAGAATTAAAAACTTGTAGCTCTGATACTAAGCTCTACCACCAACATTACCTTTTTAATATAGTTTTAATATAAAAGCAAAAATATTGTATTTTCTGTAGTAAACTCGCCTCGACGTTGCGACCTCGGTTCAGACGCTGCTCCACGGTAAAATCCTCAAGAGGATTTGAACCGGATACTTTATGGTATTTTACGTTTTGATCGATTTTGGAGGAACCAGACTGGATATAAGGTTGTGTAAAAACAAAATGTGCAGAACAATCTCTTATACACATTTTAAAAACCCAAAAAGTTTCATTGTTGTGCAATCTCCAAAAAATTGCTACTTTTAGTAAATACGAATTTCGTTTGTTTTTGTGATTTAGATTAAAATAGGTTTGTCTATAATCGAAACTTCAATGGATTCCCCTTTAATTTTCTGTGAAGTCTAAATATTTTCTTAGGTGAGGACACAATATTTTGAGACATTTCAATGTATCTAGGCCTAAAAAATATCGCTAAATCCCGCCATAAACATTTCTCTTTTTAAAATTGAGAAATTAGTTTATTTTAAAACATTTATCAAACTTTGTACGCTTTAATAAAGGCGGTTCTAAATATATAGATGACACCAATGACTACAACTTGTAGTCATTGATGACACTTTGGTATTAAGTAAGATGTTTATTAATACAAAATAGTGAATGCACTGGATAGCTGCTTCCGTGTTAGAAATATACATAGTAATATAATTATATGTTTGCACCTCAGCCCCCAGCGGAAACTTTAGCTTTGAGAGTTTGCACCTCGAATTATGGTCTGCTTCGCTTCGCTCGCAGTGGACAAATTTGCTTTTTGCAGTACTTTGTGGATATAAGGTCGTGTAAAAAAATAAATATGCTTAGAATAATACCCTACATTAATTGTTTTTGATAAAACGCGCAAACATTTCATTCTTACGAAAAATCTCAAAAATGTTTATTCCTGTCAAAAAAAAAGTTCTTCCGCTGGTTGGATTTTTTGGCTAACGAACTTGACTGAGCTACTTAGAAAACCAACGTGTGTACTAAATTTAGACTAAATCGGACTAAAATGCGGTTGTTATAATGCGAACATATATACATATATAATTAATTGTTAATGACACTTCAAAACGAGTTCTGGGGACCATGAGAGGTGCTCATTTACCACTCCCGACTATAGATATCACCATAATTGTAACTTCAATAGCTCATCTTTCCTATGAAATTTCACTAAAAACATCCTGTTCTTGGTCCATGTTTCTTCACTTGTAATTGTTTTAAAATAATTTGTCTGTTTATATTTTTCAGTATATACTGTACTTAAAATACACGAAGAAAATAAGTAAACATATTTTTATTGCAGAGTAATTAATGCTCTTTTACCATTTAAATTTTACCAAAAATGTTTTTTAATGCACAATATCTTTCAATACAATAACAGTTGCAGTAAGAAATATTGTGCTGTTTTAAGTGCAAACTAAATGTTATCAACAATTTTCATTTTTAGTTAAATGATAATCTAGTTACGATAAAAAAACGTGCTTACGGTTGTTGGATTTTGTTGGCTAACAAACTCGGCAGAGTTACTTAAAAAAACTAACGTGTCTACAAAATTTGGACCAAATCTGACGTTAAGTTGCGGTCGTTAGAGTTCGAACATATACACACACACCAAGACACACATATATATACCCCCCCCCCCCCCCGTGTTCTGAGTACCATGATCGGTGCTCATTGACCACTCCCGACCTTAGGTCTCACCATAAAAGTCACTGCAATAGCTGATCTTTCCTATGGAAGTTCGCTAAAAACATATAACCAGGTCTTGGTTCATTTTTTTCACTTGTAATTTAATTTAAAATAATTTGTCTGCTTATATTTTTCACCATCTCAGTAAGTAGGCTACTCTATTTTATATGCTTAAAATACACGAAGAGAATAAGTAAACATGTGGTTATTGTAGAGTTTAATAATTAATGTTTTTTTATTGTTTAAAATGTTAACAAAAATGTTTTGTAACGTAAAATATCTTCAATACAATAAAAGTTGCAGTAGGAAATATTGTGCTATTTCAACTACAAACTAAATGATAATTAATCCTATACTCTAATACGAGCAATGTCTGTTTGTTTGTTTGTTTGTGTGTTTGTACGAGCAATCTCGAGATCCAGCGGAAGGATTTTGCTGAAACTTTGGGATTAGAGGCTTTTGGGACTAAAAAATCGATTGGTGAAAACCACTACCTCAGGAAAACTCGTGTTTTTCTGAAAAACTCATTTGAAAATTGAATATTTTTAACATTGGGGTTATGTAATTTAAAATCAATAGGATACATATGACAAACATCAGCTGTTTCCTATAATATTTCCATCAGCTGTCTCCTATAATTTTTTTTTTTTTTTTTTTTTTTTGTCTTAAAGGTTAGAATTGTTTTAAGCATGAAATCAGCTGACCCGTGCTAATATTTCGCGAGTTATGAGTAGGCCTACAAAACAGTACTTACCTGATTTGTATTTACATACATTTTCCTATAAAAAAAACACAATTAACAAAAATACCGAGTAATGCTCGGTCGCCCAGGTACTTTAGTTTAAATGATAATCCAGTTATGAAAACAAATTTTAATATATTAATTTCTTGGCAATAGCCTAAATAATCATGATTTTTGCCTTCTTAGTATCAGCTGACTAATGGAAATCTTAGTATTTCTTTACTAATTTAATTCTGCAACAGTAAAACAAACCATAAATTTTTGATAACGTGCATATTTGTATTGTTAACTTGGGCTTGGTTTTCGAACGACAATAAAAAATAGTTTCAAAAGTTAAAATTATTTTAAGGAAAAACACAGAAACAGTACAATTGAAGTATTAGCGAATATTTATGTTTGCAGGACTGAATTTAATGTCATGAGTTATACAGCTAAAAATAAGAAGAATTGTTCATACGAACATAGGTCCGGAAAAGCTTCGTTTCTAGATATCCTCCATTTTCTTTTTTTTACAAATAAATTCGTATCTAGAGAAATGTTTGACCGATTGAGTTCACACTTGGCATGAAGTTTAACTTAACAATGATCTATCTTAAGAAAAGTAAGCGGTTATATCCAATCATGCTTTTCAAATTGGAGGCTGTTTGAAAATATCAAACTAAATTGCTAAAAAACCGTACATTTTAACAAAAAATGTCAAGTCGCCTTTTTTGTAGCCTTTTTGTAGCCCTAAAATACGGCGTAACTTACAAAACAATCGGATGAATACAATATTGTAGTGTTTACTGTGTTGGTATAGCATGCCAACCAATTAAAGTACTTAGTACACATAACTTGACTATCATCCTTCATCCGATTGTTTTGACAGTTACACCATCCGATAGGGAATCAAAATGGCTACAAAAAAGGTGTTTTGAAATTGTTTGTTAAAATATTCGGTCTTTGAGTAATTCAGGTTTGAAAGTTCTAAACAGCCGCCATTTTGAAACGCATGGTGGGATATAATCGCTTATTTGTTTTTAAGGAGATCATTGTTAGGTTAAATTTTGAACTCAATCGATCAAACATTTCTGTAGATATGAATTATTTGATTTAAAAACAACAAAATGGCAGATATCTGGAAAACGAAGCTTTTCCTGACTTATGGTCCTATGAAATTTGTGTAATAGTTGTGTAATCAGTTCCTGAAGTATAGTCCGTTTCTCTTGAAACACGCTGTATACTTAGAAATAGAATAGTTGAACCAATGTTTATAGCATTACATCAGACAAACCTACTTACATATAGTATGCCAGCTTTCTTATGGTAAGTTATTTACAAACCAGTTTGGCTTCTATAATTTATTTTCCCCTGATAATTCGGTTATGCCTTCGCTGAATACAGGATTAGTAATTTGCACTGTAATTCTCTTAATTAGTGGTTTGGTTTCGTCGACTCATTTAATAACAGACCTACATCTGCGGTTCGGTTGGCCGGGACGAAAAGTAAATCTTGTTTCCAGTTAGTTCCTTGGATTCGTAGAAATCACGACGAACGTTCTGTCATCCAATTTACGTAATAGAAATACAACCACTTCAACTGACCTAGACGTTTTCCTCACGCCTAAATACTGAGAAATGTGAAATTACATTCATCAATCACGTCATCAAAACTGAAAATGTTTGGTCTAACATAACTTTTTTAAATGTCGGTTGAAGTTTGATTATTGAAGATCGTGCATCACTGAAGATGGTGACATTGTGGTTGAAACATTTTTTAGTAAATAAACATATTAGTAGCGAGATTCTGTGCTCAAGTTGTATTCTACAAAACAGTAGCACCTTGTGCTATAGGTTCACTGGTTCAGCAATTTGCTTTAATACCATATATTTGCTTTAACGACTACAAATATTTATTTTTGATTTTCGTAAATCCAATTATATAGAGTGTAAATAATATGACATCTAGTTACAATGCTCGGCTTTGCAAGCGTCTTATACATTGGCCGGTTCAACTCAAAGAATGAATCTTCTGACTTGGGCGCAGGGGGGAACGAAAGGGAATTGCCAGTACAGATAGTGCCAAGTAGCGTGAAGCGTCACTTGAGCATGCGCTGTAACGTCTTACCCTCTCCTACTCGACTGTGAGTCTTCAGTACAGTCACTACCAAAAATAGTTTGATAAGCAATCAACACGACTACATAGCAGACATGAATTAGGTAGGGCAGGCGGCTCTGACTGTACTTCGCCGCGAGAGGGGAAATGTGGTGGGAGCCGGTGTAGGAGACTTGCACACCCCCTCTTCGCGCTCCATCCTAATTGGCGCTATCTGTATAACATTGTTTGTCGCTAGTGTTTAGATACAGCGACTTCCGACTCCACCCGAAGATAAGCGAAGCTCCACTTCACATCTATGTTTTAACAGCGCGCTTATTCCGTTGTATGTTTGTTTACCTCCAGCTAATCTAATAAAGTCCACACACGGGTCGTGCTGGTATCGTCAGGGTTGCTATATTTGTATGCTTAGTCGTCACAGGCTAGGTAAATGAATGGGGGCCGCTAATGGAGCGTCTAAATGTGGATTTACACCGAAATGTTATGTATCGCAAAATGTTAATAACTTTGTGTAACATTTTTACGTCTTCTGTTTACACCGGTCAATAGCGAAATGTTAGTAATTTTGTCTGAATAAGAAATAACGAAATTCTATTAGCAATGTTACTGACATGTTATAAAATTGGAACAAAAATAAAACAGCTCCCACTCCTTTCAACTCAGTTCAATTCAGCTATGGCCTCACAGGAACATGTTGCTGTTATTAAAGGCGCATGTATTGTGATAATCGGTGCCGCAAAGAAAATAAAAAAGAAACGGATGTGGGTCCGTTCTTATCTTGAAGCTAGGTACAAACAAAGTGGGATTCAAATTTTACAAGATTTAAAAAAAGATGAAGTAAACCTTCATAATTTTCTATTTTGACCACTCCTTTTTTATGACAAAAAATTATTTTATCTTGGCAAACAAATTTAGAGACTATAAAAAACTAAACAAAGCACAACTGCACTATTTCGATCAAGTGTCGATTGAAAACTAACCCATTCGCCTATTCCCACCATTAAGGTAATATCCCCTCCTTCAACTAAATTGTTATTATCGATGTTAAAAACTACAATATTAGTACAAAACAAGTTAATAACATTGTGTTTCTAACATTCTTTGATCTGGACCGCTCCCAGATCGATCGAAATATTTATGTTTTTGGCAACGTTTTTCACAATGTGATTAACATGTTATAGAAAAAATAACAATGTTAACCGCAAATGTTATTAGCAATGTCATAAGCAAAAGTGTTTCTAACATGTTTAACGGATTGGTATTTTGTAAACGGATTTAAATGTTATTAGCAAACAAAAGTGTTATTGCAAACCTTTGAAAAATTGAAAAAACATGTTAAAAACCCGTGTTATTGGCAAGCAAAGTTATCTCTGGTCAAGAGTGAGAACGTAATCGTCTCTTTGTGAGGGCGTTTCAAGCGTTGTACTGAGCAGTCCTCAAGCCAAACGATTCCTCGCGTAGCTGGATACAAATATTCCGTCCGAAAGGTAGGTTGGAAAATACCCGGGAATTTATGATTATGGTTATGCGAGAAAAACTGTTGTAGAGAAAGCATAGGCGGAAATTGGCAGAAAATCAACCTTACACGCATGAAATAATTTATATATTTTAAAATATAGAATCATATCCTCTAGAAGATTATTAATGATTGACAAAATATGCATTCGTATATCCCCTGATTTTAAAGAGTTTGTTTCGATACTCAAAGTTAGGTTTTCATGATCACCGTTGTTTCCGTGATCTCCTGGACTGTCGGGCGTAGGTGTAATACTTGCTCATCATCACAACTTCATGAAGAAGTTCACATTTTGAAAACAATTCACTGAAAGTTGGGAGCATAATGACGCTCCTTGACAATAGCTTGACGACCCGCCTGTCGTGAAACGAGAATCGTTCTTTTGCACGCTTGACGAGTATCGAACGCTTCTCTCACGCATAGCATGGTCAACTACTCGCGTGCGGAGTGCCTTATATTTAAGACAACATTGTCCTCAATTTTTCATTTACAATTAATGTACATACTCCAATCTATCATCAAATCGATTCTTTTCCATTAGACGCTTTTCAGTCAATTTGTAGTAAAAAAAGGCCTAAAAGTGCAATTTCTACGTTTGGTATTTAACAAATTTCCCGACACTCGGTAAGTTTGAACTCCCAAGCTAATAATTCACCAGCCGCTACTGCAATACAAGTCCAGCACAATATTTTGTGCATCACTCACATGATTATTTGATCTTTTATCATCGCTAATCAAGCTACTGGCATTCTCAAGTGATCTATGTATTCTAAAACATCTTCTGAGAACAATTAATTTAAAATAACATTTGATCCTTCCGTCTATGAATTGTTAAAACTAAATTTCGAATAAGTTTTAGTACAATTTTCTGCCAATCCTAACGTAACACTTTCACTAAAGTTGTCGGAGTTCCTCCATTATCGAGACCTATTTCAGTAATGGTAACCTAAATTCGATAATGGAGGAACTCCGAAACGCGTCGACAAACTTTAGTGAAAGTGTTACGTTAGGATTGGCAGAAAATTGTACTAAAACTTATTTCATGGATCCTAGCAGATATAATTTGTATAATAATTTCTAAATTTCGAACCCTGGCGCTTTCCTGGTCCTTTCTGTTGACAAGTTTACTCAATTCTTCTTTCAAAACGTCGCTAATATACTAAGTACATTCTCTGATAACTGATCGCCATTTTGATTAGTACTGTTGCATAAATTTTAATTGAAGCGCCTGAACTTCGATCTTTCAATTTACATTTAGTTAATTAAGAATAGATCTTCAGGCAGCGCACAGTTCGCGTTCAGTTTAGCAAATGTCTTTTTGAAAATTTTAATACGGATAAAAAAATAGATCACATATTTACTTTCGTAATGTATTTATTTTACTAGTAAGCTCCCGTGAAAAATCACATGCATAATAACACATCAGAAATACTTCATCATCTTTTAAAAAAAATACTAGTTAATAACGACAAACTTTATGTAGGCCTAAATAACTAGTCTGAGGGATTTTTAACTCGGTAAATGTTAGATATGATTTTATAAAACTGAAGGCTTATTTGCTAAAATTTTGAATTTATATACATTATTATATATATCAAAATAAAGATACAAATATTATATTTTGATCTCTTTTCATTTCATATTGATATATCAAGTAATTTTGAAGTTATTAATATTTTAATGAAGAAATTAATAATCGAATATGTTTATGATATACGAATGTTTCCGAAGGTAAACGAAAGTTTGTATAAATGAATATATTATTATTATTATTATGATAAAAAGTTGTGTTTATATTCATTTTATAACCTCGAAGCAAATCTTATAACGCATTATAGCCTACATTAGTTCTACAATTCATATTTAAAAAAAATGTACTTCACAAGACATTATACAGTAATATTATTGATTCAAGATGTAAACATAACTCAAAAGTATAAGGCTTGGTTTTGTTTAAGTATTACAGATGATGGGTGAAATCAGCTCTTATATTATATTGTTACTTAAGTACGTACGGACGTACACTCGCTTTTATATGAATTGATTATTATATACATTTTTGTAAATTAACATCACACGAGAAACCAAACAAAGCTACGAAAATATTGTTAAGTAATATTACGATCTGGATGTGTCGATTTCATCAGTTTAGAAAAAACAGGACGTCACAGTGATTAGGCTATTGACGTGAGCTGAACTGGGTCATCTGTCAATCACCAGTTTCCTATATTGATAAGAATGATTGATGTGCTACCTAAACGGACAAAGAAAAGTAGGATTCAAGACTTATTAAAATAAATATAATTATAGTTTGGCAGACTCAAGGATTCGGAATATTTAACCTCAGTAAACTACTTAATCAAGATTTTCACGTATTATGAGCAGGGCTGCCCATGGAGGGGGGGGGGGCTGATGGCGCAAGTTGTGCCATTGACAAAAAAATGGGGGGAGGTTGTAAAAACTGTTTTTCAGTAATCACAAATTTACAAAATATTTACTAGTTTCAAGAAGTTCAAATAAGTTTATGATTAAAAAACGATAAACCTAATAAAAAGTAAAGTCAGTCTAGTCTAGTCTTTGCATTAGTACCTATACAATAGGGTGACCAAACGTCCTGTAAAAACGGGATTGTCCCGATTTTTCACGATCGAACCCAGTGTCACAAAAAAGACTTTCGGGCGCCTAAATGTCCGGTATTTACTTTTTATACTAAACTAAAAACATTTTCAAATCACTGAAACTTCCTAATTTTAGAATATATTATAAAAGCCAAATACCATTGACTCATTGACTCATCACAGTTTCTCCAAAACCACGAGGCCTACACACATGAAATTTGGCACTAATACTCTGTATAGGCTCTAGACGCGTACTAAGAAAGGGTTTCCGAAAATTCGAAATTGTAGGGCGGTTTTGGCGGGTCAAAGTTACTAAATCACGATTTATCAAAACCTACCGAACGGATTGGAATTAAATTTGATATGTAGCTTCCTCTAGGGCCATAGATGCTCGCTAAGAGAGGATTTAAAAAAATTCGAAATCTTAGAGGGGTTTGGGGGGGTCAAAGTTACAAAATCACGATTTCTCTAAAACCATCCAACGGATTGGAATGAAATTTAATATGTAGCTTCCCCTAGGGCCATAGGTGCTCGCTAAGAAAGTTTTTCAAAAAATTCGAAATTTTAGGGGAGGTTTGGGGGGTCAAAGTTACTACAAAAAACCGTCGAACGGACTGGAATGAAATTTGGTATGTAGCTTCCTCTAGGGCCCTAGGTAATCGCTAAGAAAGGGTTTTAAAATATTCGAAATTTTATGGGGGTTTGGACGGTAAAAGTTACATAAAAAAAACACCGAACGGATTGGAATGAAATTTATTATGTAGCATCCTCTAGGGCCCTAGGAGCTCGCTAAGAAAGAGGTTTTTTTTTAAATCTAAATTTTAGGGGAGGTTTGGGAGGGGGTCCAAGTTACTAAAAATCCCCATAAGAAATACATAGTGTAATATATTTATTGATATAATATATTTTTTGTTAATATACATTTAACTTTGATTTGTCTAACCGTGCAAAGCCTGGTCGGGCCAGCTAGTTTAGAATATAACTTCAAGTAATATTTTGCATCAAGTCGTTATGCTATGTCATGTGCGTTAGTACCTACGACTAGGCTAGACCCAGCAGCGATGTAGGCCACCTCTCTCACTCTGCCGACGCTGCACAGACGACAGTGAGCTTATCCCTCCCGGCCTCCCAATGTCAGAGTGACGGGTGTTTGTTTTGGATTTTGAACTTTATTCTTTAATTTTATATTATCGTTTTACATGGCCACTAATTACGCCCGATTGTCAATGTACGTTTATGAAGGAGTATTCCAAAGAGTGGAACTGTATAAAAAGGAACGCTGCGTGGAATTATAATTCGTGGAATAAATTTTAAAATTTGGTTTCATTTTGAAGTACTGTCATATGCGGATGTTGATTGCTGAATACATTTTCAAAAACCGTTTTATTGTTTTCATAAACGTACGATATAAATAGTACAAAACAGTTAACTTTATTAATTTTTTACTCAGTTGCAAAAAGAGATATTGTAAAAAACACAATATCAACACCCACAATCTATCTTACTTTAAGAAAAAAATACAGCTTTCGTTTTTTGACGAAAATTACACAAAAATTTGCCTAAAAGTGAAGGTATGGTTAGGTTATTTTAAGATTGAAATTGGTTGCCAACTTCGCCGTTTTGAATTTAGGGAGCCGAGCCTTAAGGGTAGGTCTGCTATCTTTCCTTAGAAAGAGGCACGGGAAGAATGGTGAATACCAAGATTGGCAGTAATGGTTGTTCTCCAAAATCTTGTGACCCGGAGGTAACCTCCGTGAAGCGCCGGATAGAAGGTTATGACAGATGATGGGAGAAATCAGCTGTTATATTATATTGTTCCTTGCTTTTATAATTATACGGACGTATACTTGCTTTTATAGGAGTTGATACTAAGAGTAATTATTTATATGGAAATCCTGTATTCGTTTCTAACTTGTAAACAGTTAACGAGTGTAAATGTTTACAAGGGATCTCTGTAGGATCTGTGAAGGATACCAGAGTTATTCATATGTTTAAAATGTGCAAACTAATGTTTACTTCAGTGTAATTACTTCCATCTTAAGCGACGCATTTACGTCTACGTCGGTCGTGCAGGTTTGTGCCTGGAATTACACAATTTAATTGTCTTCCACACCTTAATCGTTCTACAACTAGACTAAACATCTGAACATTTCCCTCCATCCGGCAACACTGTGTGCGTCTAGCGGTGACTAACCCAGTCGACCTTGAAAAAGCTATCTTTTGACATTTCAACGAAACAAAGCGGCTACTTTGCCAGCCCTATTAGCATTAAATAGCTCCAGTATATGTAAGATTTTCTTACAAACTAGAATCCAGATAGTCGTACAAGATTGTTTTAGTATTTTATCCAAAAACAATATTTTTACAAATATTTTTTTAATCGTTACATACGTACGAGATTAATACACTTTTACAACAATGTCGAATTACTAGATTTGATTTTGTTTAATCTAATATTCAATTATGACAATTATAATTATTATTATAGTTATGAAGAAAGTGATAATTTAAAATCTCTTTTGAAATGCCCCTGGATTACGCATTACAAACCTGTATGTATGTTAGCATATGCATCAGGGGATTATATCGTATGTTAAGATTTATATTCTAAATTTACATTTAGTTAAACATATAAGATTCCTACCTGTAATATGAGTTAAAGCGATCATTTATGTCGTTCAAATATTCCAATATAAATCTACATCCATGACTAAATAAAATAGTTTTTGAATGGAACTTGAATAAACTTGTATTGCATATTTTA
Source organism: Philaenus spumarius (assembly GCA_018207615.1). NCBI lineage: Eukaryota > Metazoa > Arthropoda > Insecta > Hemiptera > Aphrophoridae > Philaenus > Philaenus spumarius. Next base: position 281,886 of record JAGFPH010000231.1, on the reverse strand, counting down.
GTTAAAGATTAATAATTAAATGTTTGTTAAACATTTCATTGTTGATCAGCTGTTAATACTGCCAACCTAGGAAATTAATACATTTCTACCAGGAAACAAAATGTTTAGGTTTTAGCCAATAACTCGGCTATCTTTAAAGTTACAGAAATATTTTTTTAAACACCGTAATGTTTGCCATTAAAATAAACTGTACCAGGAACTGGCACATACTTTCTCACAAACATAAAAATTATTAAACAGTTTCACTGTGAGTTCATAATTTTATTGTAGGTGGGGTAGGAGAGGTGATTTATTAAAGTAGGAGATTAACTAATAAATATTATTATTATTATTATCTAGAGAGAAAACTATTCGATCGATTTCGAAAAAATTTGCACAAAACACGTCAAATAAGCCTGTATAGAACAATTTTGAAAAACAATCCCCTTTATGGCAAAAAAAAACAAAAAATCAGTTATTATTTTTATTATTAGCTAAACGAGAATTTTTAGAAATGTGCTGTTTTTCCATGTGGTAGGGTACATTAAAGGCTACAAATAAGCCAAATTTTATCAAAATTGTTAGAGCCTTTTTTTATAAAAAAAATAATAACTGATTTTTTTTGGGGGGGTTTGTTAAAAAAAGGTTTGTTTTCAAAAATGTTCAAAACCGTGTTTCGTGCATACAGGCCTACTTGACATGTCTGGTGCAAATTTGTTTGAAATCGATCGAATAGTTTTCGCTCTAGCTTTGTATACATACATACATTTTGTAAAAATCACTTTTTTGAACTCAGGGGGTCCCAAAACGGATATATCTACAAAAATCTCAACATCGATTTTGTTTGCGATCACTATACTTTCTCTATACTATAGTTTAGTAAGAAAGTAAAAGGAAATTTCAAATTTCTTGAAATTCCAGATATTTTACATTAAAAATTTTAAACCACCGCCATTTTGAAAATTTACGATAAAACGTTTCGGTTGTTTGTACACGGGTAAAAGATTTCATACCAAATATGCGTTCAAAATTTGCGTTCAATATATGTCCTACATCCAAAGATATTAAGTATTTTGTAAAAAAAAACAAAATGGTGGATAACTGGAAACGAAACATTTCCGAACCTATGTTTACGTTAACTTTTTTTCACGTAGCTACCTTCCATCATCACCTTGTATATAAAGCTGTAATTTCACCAACGAAACCATATTTATGTTTGTTTAGTATAATTGTAAAATAGTATATTTTTTATCGCTATTTTAATCTCTGTAAACGGCCGCTGTTATTATTGTTCTGGCGAATTTCCATAGGAAAAATGAGCTATTGCAGTGACTCTTATGGTGATACCTAAGGTCAGGAGAGGTCAATTAGCACCGTTCATGGTCCCCAGAACACGTTTTAGAGTGTCATTTAACACTTTATATAATATATGTATTCGCACTCTAACGGTTTACGTCAAATGAAAACGGTACCATTTTGTTGGATCACTTGTTTTTCCTAACACTTCTCCTCAATAGTTAAATGTAACACAATGCAATTTTGCTTAATTTTTAAGCTTGCTAATCCTCACATATTCCGAAAATAAGAACTCAACAAATATTTTAAAATACTGTATTATAGTGAGGGGGGTTCTTTTAGCTTTATCTATAAGGATATCAAAAACATTGAATATTGTGTTATTCAGTTTTCAAAATATTTCCGAAAATGTTAGTAGCCTGTAGGCCTACATCTCATCAGAACTTCATTTCCGAAAGCATTGCAGCTAAAATTGGGGGGGGGGGGGTCTTTGGTATTAGATGTACATAAATAATACTTTGGAAAACTATAACGGATATCATTCAGGCTGTGTTTGGGAGCCATCAGCTACTTCCACTGGTCTCCGTACACCAATATACAATCCTCTTTCCGCCATGGTCATTGTTGTTGCTTAGTTGATTCATTGTTGTTATTTGTAGCGATTTGGCATTAGCCTACTTTCGTAACCTTTGAAAACACGGAACACTGGTTTATTTATTAATTCTTTACACTTCTTTTTACAATAAATAGCATATTCGTTTCAGAAAAATTAATACGATTCTATACTGTGAGTTTAAATTCGTTAGTGCAGTATAGTAAGCGCATTGCCGGTTCTTTGGGAAAATATATATCACTTTATACAGGCCTTGTGCATTGCCAAGCTATTTACATTTTTCTTTCGTGGGGATGGAGGCTACTAAAATATTTAGGAGCTCAGTCACCGCAAACCCTTCCTTCTGCAGCCCGGTTAGACGAGAAATATTTCGTTAAAAGTATAAAAGCTATTGCAGTGAGACCTAAGGTCGGGAGTAGTAAATGAGCACCGATCATGGTCCGCAGAACACGTTTTCAAGTATCATTAAACACTTTATATATAGTGAAACGTGTCACAAATAGTGAAAGTTGTCACAAATAGTTATAACTAAATTTAGCTGTTGTCCGTTGTGTGACTTTGTTTAGCGTGTGTTTATGACGCATTTCGAAACATATGTTTCATCATCAGATTTTGAAGCCTTTAAAATGTTCACATTACACATAACACAAAAACATTTAACTCAAAAACATTAACAACTGTGATATGCAATCCGGGTAGTCGTCTACTTTGTATAGCGCTTGAACGACTACTCAAATGTTTTTGCGTTATATGTAATGTGAACATTTTAATGGTTTTAAAATCTGATAATGAATCATAATTACGTTTATAAAAGCGTTATTAATGAAGTCACATGACGGATAAAAGGTAAATTTAGTTATATTTATTATATATGTGTATGTTCGCGCTCTAACGATCGCATTTTATCAGTTAGGTTTCGTATCAAATGTTTATAAATCTGGAAAAACTATGTTTCCTGTCATGGTAATTATAGATAGATGTGACAAAACTATCTGTTAGTTTTCGTAATAAAAGTATATAAATCTGGCAAAACTGCCAGTTACCTTTCATGGTAATTGTAGGCCTATATTGATGTGAAAACACTATCACTTAGCTTTCTTAATAAATGTTTATAGATCTGGCAAAACTGACAGTTACCTTTTATTTTTCTTATTGATAGGTGTGGCAACACTATCTGTTAGTTTTCGTAATAAATATTTATAAATCTGGCAAAACTGCCAGTTAACTTTCATTGTTAACAGTTTGATTAAAGTTAATAAGTCAGACAACACTGTCAATTTTCGTGATTTAAGTTAATAAGTCAGGCAACACTGTCAACTTTCGTGATTAAAGTTAA
>JAGFPH010000231.1:226026-278652 GCA_018207615.1 Philaenus spumarius | reverse complement strand
GTGATTAAAGTTAATAAGTCAGACAACACTGTCAACTTTCGTGATTAGTGTTGATATATCTGGCAACATTATCAATTAGCTTTCGTGTTTATTATTCTTTTCATAAAAGAGAAGGTTTATAAATAAAACAAGGTTAAATCATATTCTGTGTTCTTTGTTTATTATCAATCAAAGAACGTAAAAAACAATGAACTAAATCGTTGTTTGTAGTGGGCATTGATGAATCTAAGCCACCAGTGAAGGAGCGTGGTGCCAAGTTTTTTCTATGTAAAAAAATTGCAGCAAATATTTAAACTTTGAGATTTGAATGAATTGTCTGAAAATGAAATCCCTTTAAATAATTTTGGTTGATATCTTTACCAAACTTGCTTATTAATTAACAGGTGCAAATACTGTCCTTCAACAAATGTCAAATTTTTTTAATGTCTAATTTTGTTATTTTTATATTCAACTAATGCATAAATTACGTAAAATTAAGTTGTGGGTAAGACACTTTGAAAATGTGTTTTAGTTGTTTATCCTGAACAGAATATGATATTTATTATTCAGAAGGACATTATGTGTAACGAAAATTAGTTAATTCTAGATTCAGTCGACTTAAACAACAACGGACCTCCAACACAGTTGCATAGGTTCGAGTCTATAATTAATGGCGTTACATTTACTTGCAGTAATCTCCTGTTTAAATTACTTTAATATCATAAAAGCGTTAAGCAGTAAAAACAAAATCTTTTGCTACTAGAAAAATTACAGCATTTAAAATATCCATAAATATATTTTATGATACCGTTGAATAGTTGCGTTCTACATTCGGGAACAAAATATTAACTCTGCAGTAATAACAGAACAGTCTCACTTGCATTAGCTGTCAGGGTGAACTGTAAAAACATCGATCTCAATGTACAAATATTATTGCTCCCAATAAAAGCAAACGTCGTTCGTGCAACCGGGCAGCCTGACACGATTCGCAAATTAAATTTTCGATTCATTCAACAATCGAGTTCAATCAACAACCCATTGTTTAGATGTTCTACTTGGTTGCATTTCGGATATCGTAATAGATTCTAATAGATTATAAATTATTTAAATTGGCTAGACTCGGTCAGCATTATTAATAGCTTTGAAGAAATTATTTCAATAAAGATTTTGTTACGGGTGCCCGGTGTTATATGTATTACATTTCTTGGTAGATTGTCAGTACACGTTCATAAAAAAGATTGTGATATAGAATACAAAATGTAACCAACCAGAATCTCAGATTAATTGTGAGCAATTAATTGAATGTGTTTAAATACTTAGTGTTAACTGAAACCCGCTTCGCATGTAAAGAATATAATTTAATTACGCAGGTGAACCGCTGACGTGAGTTGAGCGAATTTACAAAATTAAATTTATATGTTTTACGTTTCAACCAACTATTTGTTAAATTGATCTCCTCATGAAGGCGCTGAATTGCAGCCTGCATGTACGAAATGTATTAGTAGAATTTGTTTATACCCCAGCCAAAAAAAAAACTTGCGATGATCAGATTATCCAATGGGCTGCGCTTTGCGAGTTTGCACCTATGAACTGATTCGTTTCGCGAGTTTGCATCACGGCCGTCGACCTACGTTGATTTGAACCGGGTACTTTTATGGAATTTTACGTTTTGATTGATTTTGGGGGAACTAGACGAGCTATAATGTCGTGTAAAAACAAAATGTACATAATAATCTCCTAGATTAATATTTTAGACCCAAAAACCCAAAAAACGATTCACCCTGGTACGAAAAATCTTACATATAATTTACTTCTTGTAAAAAACGTGCTTCCAATTGTTGGATTGTTTGTTTGGAAAACCAACGTGTACCAAATTTGGACAGAACCGGACATAAATGAAACCGTTAGAGTGCGAACACATATACACATACATGATATATAAAACGTTTAATGACACCCCAAAACGTGTTCTGTTGACCATGATCGGCGCTGATTTACTACTCGCGATCTTAGGTCTCACCATAAACCTGAAAACTATAATATATATTACAGTATAGCCTACTATTTATTTCGAAGTATAAATCCCTCTGATGGAGTGCCAGTTTAGATTTGTTTGAGGAAACACTGGAAATCTTGCGTAAGTTGAACTACAGTATATGTTTTAAATAGTATTTTTTTACTATTTTCTTCTTTGAGTAACTTAGTAAGTTATTTCGTTTGTACTTTGCATTTTTCGACCATTGATTTATTGAAATTGAGAAAAGTTGACTCATGTCAATTTGTAACGCACAGCTGACTAAGTGTGTCCTGTTTATATTGAGCGAACTGTTTGCTATCAACAAACTGTTGGCAAACCATAGATGAGTAATACGTACATAGATTAAAATGAAATAATACTATACAACAATGAGAGCAACTTGTGTTGACGCGCCCAACTTTATCTAAACAATTTAAGTTTTAACGATTCTAGGCCTACTTGTATTCCTATGCGAAGCCTGTGCGATATTTCTTATCGCCTTCTTCTTTCGTTTGTGAATTACTCGACGCAGATGTTCCCTTCCCCCTCGCTCAATTTTATATCATCTTGCTTGAGAAAAATCTAACGCATATCCCTGTCTATCTTTGTACTATATAGATTAGTGTATAACACGAGAACCACTTATTTGATTTTCATGCGGGGTTTTCCGACATGTAGGGACGACATATGGGAACGTTTTAGGCAAATTTTATCAAAATTGGTTCAGCACTTTCCGTTTGAATTAATTTTATTTTCAGTTGTAACATTGTGTTATCTACATATTTTACGTTATTTCTTAATGCATAGCGACAACCTATTTCTTTTTCAAAGTCAAAGTTATTAGATAATAATCAGATCAGACTTTTTGAAATTGGTGAAGTAGTTTTTGAATTTTATTACCGTATGTTTGTGCTGCTACATAGTTAATAATTCGAGCACGCAGCTGAACCCCTTAGTTGTGCATATTTCCGAAGTTAAGTTGATATATTGTAGGGATTAAAAAAACTATTTGGGAAATTGGTCTACTCATGAGGGCGCTGAATAGCTGCCTACGAGTACGAAATATATTAGTAAAATTTCTTTCCACGTCAGCCACCAGCTCCGATTCACGCGCTCCTTCGTTCCGCTCACAGTTTAATACTCGTTCTTTTATGGTATTTTAGGTTTTGATCGATTTTGGGGGAACCAGACGGGCATACGGTCGTGTAAAAAACAAAACTGGCAGAATAATCTAACGTATTTATTTTCTTTTTAGATAAACTCCAAATAAGTTTCATTTTAGTACGAAAAATCTGAAAAAAAAACTAACTCGTCCGAGCGACTTAAAAACTAATGTGTGTACCAAATTTAGACCAAATCGGACATAAAATGCGGTAGTTAGAGTAGGCCTATATATATGAAGTTTTTAATGACACCCGAAAAAGTGTTCTGGGGAACATGAACGGTGCTCATTAGTAATCCCGACTTTAGGACTCACCACAAGGATCACTGCAATAACTCATCTTTCCTATGGGAATTCGCTAAAAATCATTATTTTTCTATATTCTATACATAAGCTTATTTCCATTGAATACTTTTTTCTTTAGTTACAAAGTTGATTGGATCGCTTTTTGTATCCAAAACTAACTTACAAACAAAAGTTTAATTTCGTACATATTGTAGTGACAGAGATGTTTAGTAAATACACATTCTTTTTTAATCCAAAATCTTTTCGAAATTTGAAAAATAGTTTTTTATTATTTCCATTTTTTTACTTTTTTTCTCTAAAGTAAACCAATACCACGACAATATTTCTTGATAGTCTTTTACAACATTAAAATGAAATTTCTTGGAGAGCTCGACTAGACGTAAAGCGACTTAAAGTAATACTTGTTCTTTTAAGCAATAGTAACAAAATAAAACAAAATGTCAACATTATGTATCGCAGTATTATAAATTCAAATTTAGTGTGATATAAACTAAATAACCGCTTTTGGGTTGTTCTATCTTGTAAGTTATTGTTATTACTAGGCGCTACGCCCCTGCTCATCTCGCTAGCCAACCCCGGCGGAGACCCATGGTAAATCTGATGCAAACAAATTATTGTATGAAAATTACGATAATACTTTTTTCTAGCTGGCATAATTACCTGGGGACAAGTGATTTACTATATTACCTTAAAATAACAACATGTACATAAACGTAATGGATAAGGATGTAAATATTCCAGTATCAAACAACAGTATACCGCGAGTGGTGACGCGTCACCGCCTCGCGCTCATTTAAAAACGATTTCATAATGATGTAATCATTTTATTACAAATCGGTGAATTCAAAAGTTTAGATCAACTCATTGGCTACAACTTTCCCGCTGGAAGTTTGTTTGTAACCCAAAAATAAAAACTTTCCTCGCTTAGTAACTTTTCCATGTCAGTCTGTGATAATTCTCAAATATTTTCAATTATTAAAATTCGAAATACCTGTTAAAATAAAAGTTTTTTATACTGTTAGAATCCGTACTTTATGTAGATTAAGAATATGTAAGTTTTATTTTACTGAAGCTTTTCCGTCGATTTACAACAGCGAGTAAACGACAGCGCGCACGAGTCCCTGCTCTAGTCCTCTCGGTTATCAGCACAGTGACGTCAGAGTGAAACTGGCTCAAAAAACGAGATCAAAGAAACGGCTTAGCACTTGTTATAGAGCCCTGACAAAGAACACAATATAAATTGTGTAAATTCTTATTTGGTTAATGGAAAATCCAACCACATAAATAATTCTTGATTTACACTTTTGAAGTGGACTTTGAATCTGTCAATGGAGTTTATATATTTATAGACAACCAATTGTCTGAGAGATGTTCTGTAAATATTTACTCCATTTTTATTGTATCTATAAACTTTGTATTCTTTCAAAATCAATGCAAATAGAAAAGTAGACGTTTGTTCTTTTAAACATAAATTCTTGAACTTCCTGAACATCTATAGTCAATATTTGGTTGACAAGGACAAATTAATAATCCACTTTATACAGTTTGCTTGTTGTTAATCATTTTCGGATGTCTAAATTTTAGAACACAATCTTAAAACAATTTCATATTCAGTAAAATGCAAATAGCTTCAGCTAATTTGTAAGTATGTTAATAACAAGAGCATTGCTAATCTGAATAGCCACGTAATTTCTGTAATTTTCTATTGAAGACGTAATAGCGCCTCGTGACATAATGTGAAGAGGTCAGGCGATGGAAGGGCGGGTCGCATATAAAGCGACCATTAGTCCAGTTTGTGGTTAATATTTGACAAACACGAATAAGAGGAAATTTAAATGCAATGGAACGAACATTGCTACTTTATTAATGTAAGCCATTTAAATCGACACAAGCTGGACAAGATGAAAACAAGAACAAAATAATTCGATCACGCAGCTGAACCGCTGACGCAAGTCTACCGAATTTTTAGAATTAAATTTATGTGTGTTTCAATCAACCATTTGGGAAATTGGTCTACTCACGAAGGCGCTGAATAGCTGCCTATGTGTGCGAAATATATTACTAGAATTTGTTTGCATCTGAGCCTTCAGCTTCGACTCAAAGTTTGCTTCGTTCCATTCGCAGGGGAAAAGCTCGCTTGCCCCCACTGTAAAATCCCCCCACATGGATTTAAACCGGGTACTTTAGTGGAATTTTACGTTTTGAGCGATTTTTGGGGGACTAAGCGAGCTATAAGACCGAATAAAAAACCAAAATGTGCAGAATAATATCCTAAATTTATTTATTTTTAATAAAACCATAAACAATTTATTCTAGTACGAAAACTAGTTACTTCCTGTCAAAAAAACGTACTTCCAGTTGTTGGATTTTTTGTATAACGAACTCGTCTGAGCGACTTATACATGCCAACATGTGTACCAAATCGGACATGAGGCACTTAGAGTGCGAACATATACATATAAGCTATACACAATTTTTAGGGATACCCCAAAACGTGTTCTGGGGACCATGATCGATGTTCATTTACTATTCCTGATCTTAGGTCTCACCATAAGGTCACTGCAATGACTCGCATTTTCTGTACAAATTCGCTAAAAATATTAAAATTTGTTCGCTCAGCACTATAACAGATAAAACAGCCGTTCCGATCAAAATCATAGCAACACATGTTTGCTTACAATTCGTTGCCATAGCAACCAAATTTAGAATCAGTTTATTATTATTCACAACGAACAGCTTTTTTAGGTTAGATAACAAACTAAAAGCAAACGCAAACAAAATAATTCGACCACGCAGCTGGACCGCTGACGTGAGTTGAGCAAATTTCAAAAAATTTAGTTTATATGCCTATGTTTTAGGGTTTCAATCAACAATTTGGGAAATAGGTCTACTCACGAAGGCGTTAAACAGCTGTCTGTGTGTACGCAATATATTAGTAGAATTTGTTTGCGCCTAGTGGCCTCACGAGTTTGCACCACTTGGCTTCGAACCGGGTACTTTTTTGGTATTTTAAGTTTTGGTCGATTTTGGGGGAACCAAGCGAGCTATAAGATCGTGTAAAAAAAAAAATGTGCAGAATAACATCCTACATTTATATTTTTAGAAAAAAACTGAACAATTTCATTTTCGTAGTAAAAATCTCAAAAAATAGTTACTTCCGGTCAAAATATGTACTTCCGGTTGTTGGATTTTTTTGGCTAACGAACTCATCCGAGCTACATAGACTACCAACACGTGTACCAAATTTGGACCAAACGTGTTCTGGGGACCATGATCGGTGCTCATTTGCTACTCCCGACCTTGGGCTCGCCATAACGGCCACTGCAATAGCTCATTTTTCCTATGGAAATTCGCTAATAAACGGTACTAGAAACTAGCTCATACTTTCTCACAAACATATTTAAATTATCAAACAGATTCATTGTGACTTCATAATTATTGTATTAAAGTAGGAGAGTAACTAGTAAATATTATTATTATTAGCTGAGAGAAAACTATTCGATCGATTTCGAAAAAATTTTTAAAAAACATGTCAATTAGGGCAGTATAGATGCACGAAAAAAGGTTTTGACAAATGTTCAAAAACAACCCTCTTTTTGGACAAAAAAAACCCTAAAAATCAGTTATTATTATTAGCTAAACGAGAACTTTTAGAAAGATGCAGGTTTTTGTAAATGGTAGGGTACATTAAGGGCAACAAATAAGCCTAATTTTATCAAAATCGTTAGAGCTGTTTGTTTATAAAAAAATAATAACTTATTTTTTGGAGGTTTTTTGGCCAAAAAGTGGGTTGTATTTGAACATTTTTCAAAACCTTTTTCATGCATCTATACAGCCCTAATTGACATGTTTGGTGCAAAGTTTTTCGAAATCGATCGAATAATTTTCTTTCTAGCTTTGTATACATACAGATATACATTTTGTAAAAACCACTTTTTTGGACTCAGGGGGTCCCAAATCGGATATTTCCACAAAAGTCTCAACATCATTTTTTTTTCGATCACTATCCTACTATAGTATAGTGAGAAAGTAAAATCAACGAAAAATGCTTATTCCTACTGCATTATAATTAAATTCAAACATCTGTTGTTACACATTATAAATAAAACAGCTGATTTGGATCAAAAACTTAACATAATTTTAGGTTAGGCTTACAATAAACCAAAATACGTTTATTTATCACCAATTTGGTAAATTTAGAATTAGGTACTCTTCACAACTATTTTTTGATTAAGTAAATGCAATCAAAAGGCTTACTGTATTATAAGTCAAACATCTGGTGTTACATATTATATTGTTTCCTTTAGTTGGTAATATACAAATTTGTTTGAAATATTGATTATTGATTATTTAAATATTAATGGTGAACACATGCCGTAATTCGAATTAATGGGGTTTTGTCGTGTCTACTACGATACTGTCTTAAATTAGCTCATTTTCGTGAAAATATCAGATTATACAATAAACTGTTTGCATTGGCTTCGCCATGGATCGCCGCCGGGGCTGGTGAGAAAACGATTAGGGGCCTTTAGTGCTATATAGGTATATTAAACTAATCTTCTATAACCTTCAACTCTATATGTATTTTACATTTGTATTATTCTATTATTTCTAAACTCATAAATAACATGTCTAGCTGAAACGTATATATAAAACATGTCCTTCTTGTTATTTTACCACTTCAGTTTGCTTTTGAATTATTCCCTATGTGCTCTCTTCTAAGGTTGGCCATTTTAACGTATTAACTGGTAGGATTTGTTGAGAAAGTTAACCAATGGCGTCATTTGTTTGGAACACCTGCCTCCCATATAACTCTTTATGGGGAGAGGGGCTTTAAAAGATATCAAACAAAGTATACCTATCCATACATTCTAACAAATTATTTTGAAACATAACCATACTATTTATCTCTATATTTATATTACACTAGGGGAAACCTCTGCGTGCTCCGCACGCCAACTTCGTTTGAACCTTCTGTGCACATAATAATGTTATGTTTTCTTTATAATAAAGGTGTAGGACTAATAATAACCCCAAAGCCAAGATGGTAAATAATGTTAAATGTTCAAATCAAATTATTTCGTATATTTTATAACAGCAGTTGTAATAAAGGTTAAAAGAACCAGCACGGCTCAGGTCTACACTTTAATAAAATCCTAACCTAAAAGACAGAAATACAAATAATTGCTTCAAAGTTTGAAATCAGAAGTTCGTGGAAATATTTTAGAGCAAAAAGTTGTTTTATCTGTTATTTTATTCAGTTAGTTGCTATGGCAATGAATGTAAATACATTCAAGAAACAAGTGTTGGTTCATCAGTCTAGGCCTAACCTAAGAATGTTTCCGACTAAATTTACAAATATTGAAATAAAAAATGTTTTTATCAAAATGAATAAATTTTAGCCTATATTACTCAGGGATAGTGAAGCTTTTTATTAGTAAAAAGCTCTAGGTTCAGTAGTTCTAGAGATTACCTCCTACATACAAACAAAATTTACCTCTTTATAATATTAGTATAGATAAAACTAATTGTTTCTATGTCCTCTATAGACTCAAAAACTATTCAACCGATTTGGCTAAAATTTTTAGACTTTCTCCATATCATTGCCAGGAGTGTTTAGACGTTACAATTACTACAGCCTAAGGAGTTGAAATGGGGTTGCTGCTCCTATACAATAAATACAAATTAAACTAACTCCCTACAAGCTATAAATTTTAAATTATGTTATATTATTTTTAAGGAACATAGCCTACAAAACTATTTGCAATTTGATTACTAAGTCAAAGGTATAAAACTGAATATGTACTCTTAAAATTAAACAGTAATTAACTTACTTGTCAACTAATTTCACAATTTACACATATTAGTACCAGGACTTTTTAGAGGATATGGTCACTGTAAACAAATAGATTTAAATGGGGTAGCTACCCCTATACAATAAAAATAAATTGCACTAAATTTTTACAAACTTTAAACCTAAAATTACTTAATATTATTCTTAATTCTTAATTAATATAAAACATCATTTATAATTCGAGTACTTAAGTCAAAAGGTTGAAATGGGATAACTACCCTTAAAATTAAAGCAATAGCGAAGCATTTCCGGGTCCACTAGTTTGAAAATAAAACTCTAGAAAATAGGATATCAGTAAAAATAGTTTAAATATCCGTTAGCTTCACTCACAATTATGAATGCAATCACCGTTTAGTTGGAAGTATATTTTATAAATATTGCCACTATAATAATAACGTAAATTATAAATAATTCGACCACGCAGCTGGACCGCTGACATGAATTGAACAAATTTCCAAAATTAAGTTTATATGCCTATGTTTTAGGGTTTCAACCAACAATTTGGGAAATAGGTCTACTCACGAAGGCGTTGAACACTTGGCTTCGAACCGAGGTACAATTCCCGGAACAAGGAACAAAGTTCATAGGAAACGCCCAAAATTTTGTTTCCTTATCCATGTAAAGTAATTGCGCAATTTCTCCGACTCATAAGCCCAAGTACAATTTGTGAACTATATCATTCGAAAGAGAATTAAATTTACTGTAATCTTGTGCAAAGGTATACTAGGTACAGTTTCCGGAACGAGGAAAAAATTCATAGGAAACTCCTGATAAATATTTTTTTTACTATCCATGTAAAGTAATTGCGCAATTTCTCCGACTCATAAACCCAAGTACAATTTGTGAGCTATATCATTTGAAAGGGAATTAAATTTACTATAATCATGAGCAAAGATATTTTATCTACAATTAAATTTATTATAATTCTGTTCAAAGGTATTTTAGGTACATTCCCAGAACAAGAATCAAATTCATAGGAAACTCCAGAAAATTTATTTTTTCATTTCGGTATCCATTTAAGGTAATTGCGCAATTTCTACGACTCATAAGCCCGACTACAATTTGTGAGTTAATTCATTTGAAAGACAATTAAATATACTATAATCCTGTGCAAAGGTAATTTTGGTACAGTGGTACAGTTCCCGGAACCAGGAACAAAATTCATAGAAAGCTCCCAGTATTTAATAATACAAATTCCCTGATAAGAAAATTCGGCTATAGTAATGTGTCAGTGCTGTTTATGGTTTTATTTATTTTCAGTTCATGCCTATTATTTACTGTATTTAATTGTAACTTTACAGTGTTCACATCAGATTTGATTTTTGTTCTTTTCCCGAATTATTACTACATTACTGAGGTCTGTGTAACTAGTTGCACCACATATATATTTAAAGTAATGAGAATGTTCTTTTGTTTCAGACACAGTTTCAGGAGTACCACCAGCACAACCTGTACCAACTATTCCAGACTCTGATGAAACTGTCATAATTAAATCTTCTGCAAATGAAACGCAGATGAGGTCAGGAACCAATGTGGATGCTCACATCTCTGATTTTATTCCAAAAGGTGATTCTAATGTATCTATTTTCCCTCCCCATCAATATACCAGGTGTTTCAAAATGAATATCGGAGTTTTAAGGCTTTTTGTAGTAATTATTACATTTACCTTACAATTATAAATAATACATTAAATGAAAGAGCAAAATACATCAAATAGTGTTTACTACAAGTGTTCAATGTGAGCACCATTTGTAACAAAGCTACAAAGGCTAGCTTGCCTAGGAATTTGTGGAGCCATGCACTCCTGCCCCTTATCAGCTGTGCAGGGAGTTGAGTTGTGACCTGCCTTGGGGATGAAGGTGACCCATAATTACAAACCAGGGGATTTCAAGCTTCAGGGGCTCTTATAGTGTCGGAAATGATGGGAAGGACACTAAATTTTGACCATTCCTTCACAGGCAAGATCGATGGTTTCCAGGAGGCAGGAAGTGCTGGACCTGGATCTGATGTAAACACACAAGAATGGCATACGGATGGCTAAAAAATGACCAGCGGAGTTGGAGCATGAGTTTACCGTCCTAAGTGCAAGTTATCTAGAGCAATGGGCTCCTTACCATTGATTTTTCAGGCGGAGGTCGTTGCGATTGATCTCTGCGCCCATGAAATCCTTAAAAAAGGAATTAAGGGAGCTAGGATTGATATCCTTTCTGGCCAAGCCGCCTTAAAGGCGCTGGAATCATTAACCTTAGAATCAAGGCTAGTTCAGGATTATTTTAAAGCAGTGAATGAAATTTCTAGACTCACAATGAAGTTACTCTTAAATGGGTGCTTGGCCATGTAGGCATAAAGTGCAATTAGGGAGCGGATCGCCTTGCAGATCCTTTCTGTAGGAGGACCAAGAACCACCTAAGAAATGTTGAAGTCGAAAGCTCAAAAGTTTCTACTGTTGGGCAGAATCTTAGACGGTTTGTAGGAATCCTTATTTTTTAATGCCCGGCCAAGTACCACCTCAAAAAAATAGGGATGGTTTCGAAATGAAGACTCCTGTCAATTCTGCTCATTTTGGATTGAATCGGTTCAACACCTGCTGTGCGTGTGCGAGGCTCTCGTGTGCAGGAGATTCATAGTACTCGGAAGTGCTTTTGTTAGCCCGGAAGAGGTCCGAGATGTTGATCCCAAGACCCTCCTTAATTTCATAAGAAACGTGGGAGGTTTCGTGGTAATCATTGAAGGGAAAATTATACCACAATAGATCCCAGTGGTTCACAGTGGTGGGAAGGCCTTGTATGTTAAAAAAAAAAAAGAAGCACACATCAAGTCTATAATTGAGTTTGTCTCAAAGCTTGTTCAGTGTGTCTGTAGTAATTGTTGCAACAACTGTTTCAATCCTGTTTCTTATCAGGTAGGTCAGCTGGTAGTAGAGGCACTTACAGTACGATTTTTTTAACCGTGCCCTCAGCTCGGCTAGCGCTCGGTGGGCTAGCGGTGTAGCGGGGAGGGATTGTAAAGGCAGTTCCACAAACTTCGAATCAACAAAAATGATTGAATAATTATTCGAATAAAATTATTGAAATAAAAACTACTTGAATGAGTCATAGACTACTTGTCTCTTGTTCGAGTATTCGAATAATAATACTGTGGTGTGGTTAAGGTAAATGCCAGACACCAAGTAGGCCTACTTCCCCCCAGGCAGGAAGTTTTGCACGGAATCTAACTCCAGACATCCGTACTGAGCAAACCGTAAGTCAAACGAAAAAATGTTTCAAATAAAATATTTAATTTGGACCTTTATCTAAAACTTTCTTGCGAACACTTTGTCTCTGACCAACAAATACAAAACTTTCCAGCGGTGTGAAAATGTCATGTCATTATTAAAGTACATTGTTGTAATATCGATTTTTAAAATATGAAATAGGTTTTGTAATAGATTTTCTTTTACATCATACGAATCGTATGGTTCTTATCTGCGCATCCGTGAAAGTTTCATAATTTTACATCGCTGCTAAGTGTATTAAATGACAGTGTTATTAAAGCTCGGTTTTCACTGTTTCACGCCGCTCGGCTCAGTTTTCGTGGAGAAAACTAGAGTAGACAGAGCGATTTCTAACAATATCATTCAGGTTAGTACAATCTTGGCCGAGGGCACGGTTAAAAAAATCGTACTGTACACTGATAATTTCTGAACCCGAAAGGTAAAAATCGTGTGGCATAAGATTGGGTGAACGTGGCGGCCATACGAAACAAGCTCTGCTATCCGGCCCTTGTGTTAAGTTACTACATCGTTTAAACAATCGCCTACTGAGTTATACCAGTGAGATGGCGCACCATCTTGCTGTCAATTAAAGTACTGTGGTTCAGCTTCTTCCAATTTAGGAAAGAGCCATATAGTTGTAGTACATCAAGTCAAGAAATATCACAGTTCCCCACCCCCCAGATAAAAAATAAATGCCCATAAACCTTTCACCGGGTTATTGCACAAAACACATTTAATTTAAGGGAATCGTCTTTTCAACTGTACCATCTTGTAGGGATTTGCTGACCGCCAGATACACACATTATGAGTGTTCACATGTCCACTTAGGTGAAATGTCGATTCATCACTGAAGACGACACAATCCAGAAAATCTTCATCGTCATGCAGAAACATATCGTTTTCAAAGATAGAACGTAAACCGTAGACTGTAGACTTTAGAGCTTGTAACAACTGCTAAGGACGTAGTTGTAAGCACTTCCTTAAAAATCTCCACACAGACATCACTGGAATTGCTAATTCACGACTAACCATCCGGACTGATGTCTTCAAACTGATGATACCATCTACGAATGTTATTATCACTTGGAGGATTATATTTTAACTTAATACAAATGTGCATTGCACCGAAACTGCAGACTGATCCTTGCCAACTGTAAAACACAAAAAGATTTATGTTTACTAGTTGCCATCATTGCTACTAGTTCTATCTAATGGAAGACAGAGGGAGCAGTGCATGCGCACAGGTGTATCAACAAAACTGTTTGAGTTGCTCTTTCTTTTATAATTGTAAGTTAAATGTAATAAGTACTACAAAGCTTTAAAGCCCTGATATTTATTTTTAAACACCTCATATATTAAAAGTATCATGAAGTAAAAATGTATGGTTAATTTTTGTTTTCTTCTTTTTAAAACAGTAACACTAAACATTGATATCTTGAATTTATTTCACAGTACCTGTCAGCGCTCATTGTGGTCCCAACAGGCGTAAAGTCAACCTACAATTATAATTAGTCGCATGTTTTCGATTACAAAACACAGTTGCCATGACTTTACTAGCAGACTATGTTTCTTTGAATTTTCAAGAAGAGACATGCCGTCACTCTTGTGATTATTTTGGTATCGGGTGTAAAGTGGACGCCCAGTGGAAAGCGCGGTTTCATCACCGGCTTTAATCGAGCCCAAAAAGTTATGCTTTTCATTTGCATAGGCGTGAAGATATTCCCAGGAAGAATCAAATCGTTGCCGTTTGTGATCTTCCGCCAGCATTCTTGGTACCCATCTTGCACACAGCTTCCGTTTCTTCTTCTTTTGCATTACAATCCTTTTGAATAGCGCTTCGGGAAACCTCAAGCAGCAAAATGCAGAGATCATCCAAAGTCATCCACCGAACTTCACGTATGGTTCCTCAACCTTTGCAACTGTTGGTTTCTGGCTCCTATGTTCGTCGTGAATTTCAGTACGACCACTCTTGACATCAATTGTGAACATTTTTAACATCCATGCATGATTCTCCATACACCTCCATTAATTGGTGATGAGAATTTCAGTTGGTTCAATCCCTTTTGCGTTCAAAAACAGAATAACTGCGTGAACTTCGCACTTGGCGGTAGCATCCAACAGGTCCTATATTCTCAACGGCTGCCAAGACTGAACGTCCCAGTGAGTCCCACATGTGTTTGGGAGTGGGGAAAGCATCATTCACAACAGTGTGGCCAAGAGCCAACTGCTTTGGAATCCATACTTTTGGGATTACTCACGTAGTTTGAATAATTTAGAGTTTATTTTTCTTATTAAATTTCTTTTTCTTATTTTTCGTTCTTGTTTTCCTCAATATATATTTTCTAGCTGATCCTTCTATTGCAACTATTCTCCAACTCCAAAAACTATGTCAACAGCTTTTCCGCTCATACTACCGATCCATCTTTGTCTTGCTCGATCACTTCCTCTTTTTCTATACAATACATTATTTAAAAGTCTTGTAAATTCCTTCACTCTGATAAGTTAAGTGCAAATCGCAATCCTATCGGTTTTACAAAATTCCTCAAATAGGTCGGACAGTTCTAGAATTTTTCTTCTCCAGTCTATTGTCCATCATATTTAATTGGACCAAATATTCAGTATAGTATTACCCTTACGAAAACCATAAATAGATTTTTTCTGTTTTAATTTTGACAGTGCCTAGGTTTCAGAAGCATCATCAGCATGAGACAGCTCTACTACTAAGATGATCACTCAGTGTATAATAACTCCACTTTTTGTAATTCATTTGTCTATCTGGATTGACACCATGTTCTTTGAGGTCACTAAATATATGTGAATTGATCTACCTCCTTAAATCTACAATCACCTTTTTCCAAAACTCTGTTCCTGATTTCTTATTTGTTGTACCGTAACTTTTTGTTTTATTATTTGTTTCAGAGAAAGATTTGCCAAAAAAGGTGCAAAGCGGAGCTGAAAAACAAACAATTAAAGAGAAAGACAAAATAAGCAAGCCAAATAGCAATACCACCAAACCTATTTCAATTTCTACAACTGCGACACCTGACAACGCGTTTCCTCCAAAACATTTTCCAAAAGAAGAAGGTAATTTAGCAATTACACTGTATATACAGATATGTATAAGATGTTTTAAATTAGGTACATTTAAGGTAAAATTTGACAAACAAAAAGTGTCTTTTCATAAAGAAACTTAAAAAAAATTCTAATGTGACTAGAAAATTTATACACTCCGATTGAATACCAAGTGGAACAAATCACAGGCATGTTAACGACTGTAAAGATGTTTGAACTTACCACCTCAGGAAGTCTGAACTACATACAATTTGATTTGTTGCATTTTCATTTAAAATTGTATTTGTATTTTACTCTATTGAAATGGCAGAAAAATAAAATACTTTCATAAAAAAAACTCTCAAAATTAACATTATTTTAGGATATTCCTATAATACTGAACCAAAAAACGTTAATTGAAAGTATTTTTGTTTATGATCATAGCAACCAACTTAGCAAATTTATTATCAGGTAATAATAATTATTATTATTCATAACCAACAGTTTTTTAGGTTAGATAAAAACAAACAATAACAAAAATCAACGAAAAAATACTACTGTATTATAACTTAAACATCTGGTGTTACATATTATATTGTTTCCTTTAGTTGGCAATATCAAAATTTGTTTGAATGTTGATTAGGTATTCTTTAAATATTAATGCTGAAATTACAACACAGGCCGTATTTCAAATTATTTGGAATAGTGCATGTCTATTTCGATCTCCATTTTACATTATGTATAGGTCACTACTACCCTATTAATGACTATTAATCGTCATTTCCGTGAAAATACGAGAGAAAGTCAAAAAGTAAAGGGAAATTTTGATTTCCCTCTGAATCACATGTGTGGCAGCACTGATTGTTTTGCTATAACTCATAACGTCTATCAGCTGTTCATTGAAAGTATTGTTTCGTTAGTGATTTACTAGAACTTGTGAAATTAATTCTCCTTTGTCTGATTGCACCAAGGAAAAAATGCGAGCAGTTATACGTTTTCTCAATTCAGAAGGAATGAAACCAGCAGAGATTATTTGTCAAATGCAGCAGCAATATGGAGAGAGTTGTTTAAAAGGAACCAGGATCTAGGAATGGATTGATCACTTTAAAAGTAGTAGGATTTCTCTGTGTGATGAACAGCGGCTTGTAGACCTTCCACTTTCAACGACTAATGACAATATTGAAGCGGTTAAACAAATGATTCTCGATAATCAACAAATTAAAAATGAATAAATTTCAATTAAGTTAAATATAAGTCATTGCTCAGCATATTCACAATCATCCAATATTCTTTAAACTTTCGAAAAGTCTGTGCTCGCTGGTTTCCACATTGATTGACCAGCATCGACAAAAGACAATCATTTGAAAATTTTCCAGACACATTTGGAATGATATGAAGAAGAAGAAGGTTAAGTGAAGTCTCTTAACCAAATAATAACCGTTGATGAGACCTGGGTCCATCATTTTGAACCAGAGAGTAAGCGACAAAGTTTGGTGTGGACAAACATCCATCATCTCCCACAGCAAAAAAGTTCAAAACTCAGATGTCAGCAGAAAAGGTTATGTTGTCGATATTCTAGGATATGGAAGGTCCAATTTCGGTTGACTTTCAAACATAAATGTCAAACAATAAATCACGACAGCTACTGTGGAGCTACTGTGTTTATTGAAGCCAAACATCAAATCCAAAAGACGTAAACTTTCAAAAGGCGTGATTTTGTTTCAGAATAACGCTCAACCCTATATGGCCAAAAACACAAGTCCTGTGCCTTCAAAATCAGAGTTTTCAGCTGTTGGACCATCTTCCATATAGTCCGGGCCTGGCTCCAAGCAATTTTCATCCTTTTAACCCATTAAAAGAACAGTTGCGAGGAAATCGCTATCGATCTGATAAATAGGCCATTGAAAATTTTCTGAACACAAGACCAAAGACCTTCTTCCAAGGAGGAATTAAAATGCTTGTTAAAAGATGGAGTGAGTGCATAGAAGTAGGGGGGGATTATGTTGAAAATTAAATGCTACTATTATTTATGTAAGTACAATAAATGTATAGATTTTTTTCAATTTCACTTTACTTATTGACTTACCCTCGTATTAGAGTATAAAATAAACTACATTTGCATTGGCTTCACCATGAGTAACAGCGGGGGTTGGTGATTGAAGCAAACAGTATAATTATATTGTAACAATTTAAAGACATGTTTAAGATTCCTCTATTAACTTTATTAACATTTAAGTTTAAATACTATTGTTAATATCAGTGTTGTATTTAGGTTAATAAGTACCAGTATTTACCTAAACAAATACTGTCATTGCAACTGTAGAACACGAAGAAACAAAAAGAAAAAGCCAAATTATTTAAAAACTTATTAATTATTTGAAATTATTTCAAAATCACTACTTGATCCGGGGCTTTATAGCCCTGACTCTGCTCACAGCATATTTCATGCTAGATTTGCAGCATCAGGAACTAAATGACTGCAACTGCAAAAACAATCACAGATATTTTTTGCTGCTTGTTACAGATTGTGATTGTAACTTTTATATCTGTGACAAAATCACAGTCATTGAAATACAATATTATAGTCTCTAGTTCACAACATCCTACAAAATGCAGTAGACCAAACCTATATCCTATATCCAAACCTTTGAGTGAGACCATCTAGTAATATTATAATACTTTATTGTTACCAAACATTATTTCATTATGACATCACTGCAAATTTGTTTTCTCTGGAAGAATATAATTCAGAATTGTTCTTAATTTATGTTTTGTATTCCTTATTTACAGAATTACACTAAGATATTCACAACTAAATTTTACATTTTACATGTTTCAGGTGACATTGTCCGGCATAAGGTAGGAGTATTGGTTAAACCTGCAACAAAGTTATTACTCAATACAAAGGAAGAAAATTCACAATCAAAAAGCGTTGAAACCAATACCACCACTTCAAGTCATTCTGAACCAGAATTTCCTCCCGTAAATTTCCCGAAAAGCAATGTAAATATTAACAACGTAACAATACCATTACTGGTAAATCATAACGGTGCTGGAAATGCTTCCAACATACCTGCTGTTTTCCCAACAGACAATAGCACAGGACCTGTTTATGAAGTAAATAAAACATCTGAAGCGTATGACATGACCCACAGTAAAAAGTATTTTGGTCAGTACGATCCAGACGATGTTAAACATATAGCGGATAAATTAAACAAATCTAAAACAGAAAATTCAAGTCAATCGGATCCCAAAAGTCAAGTCGATGTAAGTCCTAAATTTGATAAAAATGGACCTAAGTTACTGCCGGCAAACAAAAATGGCGGTCTTACAGGTCTGGTATCCAGTACATCAAATGTAGTAGCTATATCTTCAGCAGTACTTTCGTCAAAACCTGTAAAGCATGAGAACATGTTACACCCTTTAAAAGCCATTGCGGCAACAGCACTTACAATCATAGGAATGATGATACTCGGCGGGGCTGGATTTTTACTCTGGAGAAGAATTATACAGTAAGTCGCAAATAGGCTAGGCTGTGTCATTTAAAAAAGAGAATAATAACAATAGGTCTAAATATAAACTCATGTATATGAGGTGTATAATTTTTGTTTTGCTTTGAAACTCTAAAAATTGTTCTGATCATAGTTGGTGTATCTAAATTTGTTTAAGAAACAAGTTTATTACATTCTCCTTTTTAGTTTGACTATAATAGTTACAGCTATTATTATTTATACACTTGCCTATTCTACAATGTTTCATTAATTAGATTTGAAAACTTGGAGATTAGTTTTCATTAGGAGATTAGGACTTTTAGGCCTCTATTAGCCGAAGACATCTCTGGTTGCGACTAACTTGTTGGTCTCGGCTAATAGAGACCTTAGATTAGTATTCTCATCTGTATACCTGAATACTTTTTAAATAAATATATTTTATCTAGTGTGATGCCTAGATTTTACATTACATCAATAAGTTCTGTACAGACATTTAATTTTAAATTACTTAAGCAATTTAAAATTCAATTAATTTTTTAAAATTTGGAAGACAATTCATTTAGGGTACTAAGTAAAAGAACATTGATTCTGGATGAAATCACCGGATTTATTGTTTTAAAAATGAAGTTAATCAAAAATGTTTCTTCAAGCAAATAAAACCTACCTCATCGTAAGATAACATTAAGAAAATATATTTGCTTCTTAGAATAGAGAATATAATGAGTCACCAGATTCATTACCCACCTTATGTTAAATAAGTACTTTATGAACCCTGACTGCGTTCAGGATGAAATTCATAACTTTTTTTAAAACAAAGGAAAACTTTTAAATTAAAATTTTTACAAGTCATCCAAAGTTTAATAGTTACTCCACTTTCCTCCAGTTATGTTCTTTAAAAATGTAACTCCAATTAAAACATGCATAGCTATTATTGCAATATCTTATTATTTTTTCTAAACCAAATTTATTGTTTTGTTCCATTTTTAGAAGGCGATTTGGACATCGAGAAATGTTGATCAACGAAGATGATTTCGAAGAAGTTTCAGATCTACACCATTTCCAAGGCACCTCACCATCAACACCTAATTTAGTTGCTTAATGTACCTCCTTATTTATTTAGAAACTTGAGATACTCACACAGTTAAGCCATGTGATATTATGTGAAATTTTTGTACTGTGTAAATAAACTAATATAATTTTTAATAAAATATTTAAATGTTGTGTACATTTTCTTTGTTATTAGACATTACATTATCTTTCCTATTGGATATTACATATTTTTTTAAAGACATGTATGTATATAGGAAAGATGAGCTGTTGCAGTGACTCTTATGGTGAGACCTAAGGTCAATAACCGATCATGGTCCCCAGAACACATTTTGGAGTGTCATTAAACATTTTATATATATATTTATGTATATGTGTGTGTGTGTGTGTTGCACTCTAGTGGCTGCATTTTATGTCCGATTTGGTCCAAATTTGGTACATGATTTCGATTTCTAAGTTGCTCGGACAAGTTTTTTAGCCAAAAAATTCAACAACCAGAAGGACTTTTTTTGACCGGAAGTATTTTTTTAGATTTTTCTTATTAGAATGAATCTTTTTTGGGTTTTATTTAAAATAATATATATATATAGGAGATTATTCTTCACATTTTGTTTTTTTACAAAACCTTAAAGTCCGTCTGGACTTCTCCCAAAATCGATTAAAACGTTAACTACCATAAAAGTTCCATAAAAAGCTAGATCGACCGTTGTGAGCAAATCGAAACAGTTCATAATCCGAGGGTCCAAACTCTCAAAGAACAGTCTATAATCCGAGGAAGCAAGGTTGAGGTACAAACTCGGAAAGCGAGTATTTCGGCTGCGAGTGAAATGAAGCCGTAGCCTGGCTGAGTTGCAAACACATTTTACTAATATATTTCGTACAAAAGACCAATTTTCAAATAGTGGCAAAGTTTGTTTGAATACAAAAAGTAAATTTGCACTTTCAGGCCTTCTTTTACTACAATCATTTTGACTGTGTTGAGACATCACTAATGGGAAAGAATCAGGTTATAGATTTGAAGATACACTGAGTATGTTAATTAATTTGAAATGAAAAACATATGCAATTGTTTACATAGCCATAACCAACAAAATATAAACTTTATATAAATATTCAATTTTGATATTAATTGAATAATTAATTAACCATGACAACCCATTTACAGCCACTGTGGAACACGACACCTCTTCCTATGTACCACCTTCTTCTGATGGAAAAACCTTCTTAGAAGATCTTCTGGAAGGTTTTTTCCATTACCTAATTTAAATAAAAGAAACAAAAGAATAAAATCTGTAAAACCCAAACGTAAAACATTTATTTATTTCAGAAAACACTTCACCAATTAACACGTGTTCAAATTCTTTTTCATCAATTTCATCTTGTACTAACATTCCACAAATTGACTCTTCGACGTACACTGGCTTTGACACGTGCTCGACTCCCAAATTTTTTCTATTACCTAATTAAATAAAAGAAACAAAAGAATTAAATCT
The DNA here is from genome assembly GCA_018207615.1 of Philaenus spumarius. Classification (NCBI taxonomy): domain Eukaryota; kingdom Metazoa; phylum Arthropoda; class Insecta; order Hemiptera; family Aphrophoridae; genus Philaenus; species Philaenus spumarius. The sequence goes on along the minus strand of JAGFPH010000231.1, from coordinate 256,999 downwards.
TTAAAACCCAAACGTAAAACAAAATCTACCAGTCTAATTTAGTACCTGACATATATATATATAACTGAAGATATTCCCACTAATGTAATACCATATTCAAATTATGAAATTGAAATCTTCACATCTTTATCTTATCTTCTAAAGCGAGAGATAATTGTTTGTCTGCTAAATGGATCTGGAATCTCCGTCTAAGGATTTTTGATTTTTTGATTTTATATTAGGCTTTTGGCCACGAGAAATCGATTGGAAATGGTCACCAGTCTGGGAAAATTCGTTTTCTACGTCTTTTTATTAAATTAAAAAGTGAAATTTGTCCATTTTAAACAATACAAAGCACAGCTGATGCAAATGTTTTCAATGCCATTACAATAATCATCTGCTTTCTTTTAAACTGTATATTTTATTAGAGGTTGTATCTATTTATAGTTACCATGGCAACGAATACATAATAAACATACCCTTTATTTAGTTGTTTAATGTTATAGGCCTAACCTAAACGATGTTCACGGAAATTTGCAATAATAGTAGTTATTGACGTGAGCGAACTAGGCCCTAGGAATAAATCGATATTGAAATAATACTTTAATTTAGGCCTGACTTATTTCTGAGGCATAGCGTTGAGATTGTGGTTAATCCTTTAAACTGTATTTTTATTACAGGTAAGCCTAATGTTGTATATACCCTTTATTTAGTTGTTTAATGTTATAGGCCTAACCTCAAAACTCAATAATCCAATATTTATTATTGAAATCATAGCCCTGCTTATAATCGAGCTTTAGCTCGGTCTCAAGGTACTAGATAAATAAAAACAGAGCAGGCACAAGAAATTATATACGGATAGTTTTGTTATCCAAAATAGAACTAATTCATCATATTTAAAAAATTATTTTAACCAATTATAAACAACTATTGTTTTCAGGATTTCATTTGAATCATATTTTACCCATATCTTGGCCAAAAGAGGTCAAAGACCATTTTAAATTCTTTCTATCTAACACAAATTTATCAATAGGTAATCAAAAACATATTTCTATGAGCACCCCCAAGTACAGGAAAATCTACCTTAATTAAATCATTTTTTTTTTTAATCAAGATGATTTAAGGATGTTTTGTCGAAGGTTAGGTTAATTTAGTTTATCTGATTTAAATATTAACTAGGGGAGACCCCTGCGTGCTCCGCACGCCAACCCCCCACCCCCCAACTCCCTGTTGGAACCCGTTGTGTGCCGTTGGAAGTGGAACCCGTTGTATAGTCAGCAAGGCTCAGGTCTACACTTTAATAAAAACCTAACCTAAAAATTGATTTAAAATTTGAAATAAACTGTCAATGAAAATATTAGAGACTACAGCTGATTACTGAATCAACAATAAACATTACAAATCAGACCTAAAACACACCAACAATAACATATAACCTAAATCAAATCATCTGTTGACATTTGAGTAAGTTTAAAGTAAACAACTTATTTATTTGAAACTCAATTAGTTTATCAGCTGTTTAAAATCAAATTACAGTAGGTATTCCCCAGAGATAATATTACCAAGGTATTTCCTATTTAGCCTAGTTGTAGCATAGGCTACTGATGCATTTTTAAAACTCGGAATAAAACTAAAATAAAAGTGTAAATCAAATATTTAGCTTCACAGTGACTTAGAACTGGAAATTATCTTTTAAATAAAAAAAGAATCATCAAAATCGGTTAAGTATTAACTTCAGGAAGTGAGTGAACTAAAATCAGGAATTTTTTTAAATATATAGATTATTATCACGAAGTAATTTTTAGATGAATTTAATATTAAAAATTATGTAATAAGAGATATAAATTATTTAACGACAGGTGTTTCATTTTCCATGGATGTTAAATGTAAAGGTCATTCAAAAACTATCACATGGCAAAAACCAATATTTTTTGTCAATAACTACCCCCCTCCAAATATTGATCTTTTATTTCTAGAGTTAAAATAATATAGTATGCCAACGATAGTATAATAAATATAATTAATACCTATAATTTAACAACTAACCAACCAAAACACTTTCCCTTATCTATAGATTTTTTTATTACTCCAATCGACCAAATTCATTTAATTTTAGATACTAATTCATATTACAAATGTATAAATATGCACACTGAAAAAAATTATGCAGTCATTTATGTAAAATTTTTAAACAAAGTAATTTGTCACAATACGAAGGTATATTTAAATCTTATAATACAAATCAAAATAAAAATAATTCTATATTAATGGCCAATGACATAATTAATATAACATCTGACTATGAATTTTCATAATTTTTTACTAATTATAATTAATTTTCAATCAAGGAAAACTGCAGGTAATATATCCCAAACTATTGACTGTTTTATAATATTTAGTTATAATATTTATTTATTTATTATATATTATAGTTTATAATATTTAATAGTAATTTTTATATACCGGGTGTCCCACGAAGAGGTCCCTATTTTTGAATTGATATGACAGGCGTATAGAGCGCGCTACAGACTTGAAATTCTACAGTCGTGACTAAAACATATGTAAAAGAAATACCCCTGAGTATCAGTTAATTCTGACTGATCCAAACAAAATGGCGGAAAAACAAAAAAAAATAACAAAATCAGCAATCGTATTTTAAGGGTAAACCTACTTTTATTTAGAATAGGAACAGCTACAGCTGTTTAGACTATTTTAAATCTATCAGCTGACTGTCCACAACAATGAACATATTTGGTAATAAACATTGGCATTTGTTATTAAGTTGCATTGTAAAGTGTCTTTTGTACCATGCCGTTTTCAACTGAGCAAAAAGTGAAATGTTGTTCCTGGGCTATTGCCTTTGAAAATGATTATGAAGCAAAAAGGTGTTTTAGGGAAAGGTACCCAGGTGTAGTTCCACCGTCAAGGAAATCTATTTGTAAGTGGAAGACTATCCTACTAGAAACGGGGTCAATACAAAAAAAATACCATAGATCCTCCAACATAGAAAATGAAGAAATCGTATGTGCTGCTTTCATGGAATCTCCAAATACGCCTAATTCAGTAAGAAAGGTGGAATCTGCTACAGGGATACCGAAGTCATCTGTCCAAAGGTATGCCAAAAAGAACAAAATCAAACATTATAAAACTCATTTAGTTCACGGACTGCTTGAAGATGATCCTGACAGACGATTGGAATTTTGTTCGAAAATAATTGAAAAGACTGACGAAAATAGCAAATGGCATGAAGGAATCGTGTTTTCAGATGAAGCGACATTTTATCGAACAGGAACTGTAAACAGGTATAATTGTCATTACTATAACACAAAAAATCCACATATCTTACAAGAAGAGAAATTAAAATCAACAGGTATAACAGTTTGGGCTGCTGTTACCAAGGATGGTGTTTTGTCGTATGACATATCCCGACAAACAATGACTGGAGAAAGGTGTGCATCAGTTTTACGCAATCACATAGTTCCTCATCTTTCTCAGCCTGAGATGAAAGACTTTTTTTTTCCAAGAGGATGGAGCTGCTCCGCATTATGCTAATGTGGCCAAAGCAGTTTTGGACCAAAATCTTCCTAACCGTTGGATAGGTCGTGGCAGCAGCTTCATGGACTGGCCCCCAAGGTCTCCAGACTTGACTGTTTGTGACTTTTTTCTGTGGGGCTTTTTGAAGGAGAAGGTTTATTGTCATAACATTGCGACAGACGATGAACTAATGAGGTTGATCGAAGAGGAACTGTTGTTGATACCTCGAGAGTTGTTCAGCAAAGCGTATGACTGTTTTCTATTTCGTTGTCATCAGTGCATTGCGATCGATGGACATCAGTTTGAATAAGGTTTATGGATCAAATAGATTTAATTTATTTATGAGTTACTTATATCTTTAATTCCCTAACGTTGTTTAGTGCTTAGTAACATCGTTAAAATTCAATAATTATGTTGTAACACTTAAGCAAATAAAAATATTTTAACGAAAAGGTACTATTTCTTTGATATCCCGCCATTTTGTCCTAATGTGTCAGAATTAACTGATACTCAGGTGTATTTCTTTTACATATGTGTATGTTAGGACTGTTGAGTTTCAGGTTTGTAGAGTGTTCGGTGCATCTAATATATTCATTCAAAAATAGGGACCTCTTCGTGGGACACCCGGTATATATAAAACAAAAAATTAGTTAGTTGTTTTTAGAAGTCAGTTTATAGTTAGAAGTTGTTTTTAGATAGTTATTTGTTTAGAATACTCATAAATGAACAAATATACTCACAATAGATTTAGATGATCAGTACAAGTATTACTAAACCCAAAATTGTCGCAACACCCGCAACAAATTGTCTTTTCTCCTCTTTTCGTAATCTTCTTTCTAAATGAGCGATATAATACTCTAATTGTTCACAAAGGACTGGGAAAAATGGCAGCATCAATCTGTAATTGGTCTTTACTATCTCCAAATTCTCTTCCAATTTTGTAATTTTACATCCACAAATATAATATTTTCTGGAAAACTCCTATCAAAATTCCAGCAAAACATATTGACCACCCCGTTGAAAAACTGCTGGCACCTGAAATGGATAGTAGGGTGTTAGTAGCAAGCTTTGTGACGGAATATAGATTTTAAAAACTTTATAAAAGAAAATATGTGGAGGTTTAGGATGTTTAATAATACAATCGTCGGGTGGTGAAATTGTTTACGTCTGCAGTAAAACCTGGATTATCCGTGGTAATTGGGACTGGGAAGACCTCGGTTAATACATAATAGGCCAAGAGAAAACCATTGAGGAGCAAGTTACCGCCAATTTACGTCATTATAAGCTGATTTGGAGCCATAATTAATTCAAAAAAAAAAAAAATTTCTTTAAAAATAAAAAATGTACTCAAATGAAAGAAATTGGATACTGTAAGCTACTGTAATAAAAACCACAAAAATAATGCCTCTGAAGTTTTTCATGCTCGCTTTTTTCATAGATTTTCTTCCATTTTCTTTATTTGAATACCGTTAAAGTCTCTCTCTCTCTTCGACAGCAAAACACCTCGTTTGGGAATCCCCATTCACTTACATAAGAAGTCGAGTGGAGGGTAATCCCTTTGAGTTCGAACCTCTCTCGCTTCGAGTGTCTGTCGCCCCATTGGCAAAGAGCCTTACTGACCTTGTTTCAATATTAAGTGTACAAATAAATATATTATTACTGACTATAATCATATGTTCCTAGCAGAAACAATTTTATTTAATTCTATTTTTATTTAGGGCCTTTGAAAATTATACTTTTGAAAACTAGTCCTCATTTCTAAGAGAAGTTATTCTTTAATTTATGATCTAAAACCGTTAGAAAATACATTGGTTTAAATTATAAAGAAAACAAATGTAGAACCCTGAGGAGTTACTGCAGAGGTGTCCATCCCCCAAGTTTAATGACTCACCCCCCCCCCCCCCCCCGGCCATAAAAGATAATTCAAATAAAAACAAAATGTCATTGAAACACGCTTTTATTACCGTACAAATAGAATAAAACTAAAAACAGAACAATTTACTCATAGCTCTTTCAGCTGAACAACTGGTTACAGCAAAAGATAGCAAAGTTGTATAAACAACTTTCAGATTCTTGAAGCCCGAAAAATAGGGTTGCCATATGTCTGATACCCAAAAAGAGGACATTTGTTATATTCTGACACCCAAAAAGAGGACATTTTATGTTGCGGTGGCTAGGGGTTTGATATGTAATATCCCACATAAAAAAGGGAAGGTCCGGGGAAAACATTGAAAAATTAAACCTTCAGAAACGGGTTTGAACCTGTTTCTTTTTGCTTTTTTCGAATTTACCTGATACAAAATATGTTTGTGTGAATAGTATAATGTTAATAAGTTACAATATTAATAATACAAAAATAATGGTACAATATTACTTAAGGTTAAATATTAAACTATATAAAATATTAAAATAAACATAACAGTACCAATTTTTGCTAACTTATTTTGTTAACTAAAAAAATAAAAGAAAACAACAGTGAACGGTGAACGAGACAGTCGAAAATGACCCATACAAATGCAATGCAATGTAAACGTGAAGAATGGAAGACAAACAGGAAACAGGTGTTATGGTTGCGCGCGCAATCGAACTATTTACTGCTCACTTACTTCTTTCTTCTTTCGATGACAGACGACAGTAGTAAGAACAACGGAGACGTGATCAACATACCAGCGTAACCGTAGCATCTCAACTATCGAACTATCGCCATCAAATGTGAAATAACTGTTATAATAATGCGTATTATGTTGTAAGCATTCAAAAACTAAGTCTAATTCATGAAATAATTTTCCAATTTAGTCCTTCCTTACGTTATTTTGTGAATATACGTTATTTTGTTAGTTTGTCATTAATACATTACTTCCAATAGTCAAAAAAGAGGACATTTCCTGTAATTTATTAAAATCCCCGGACCATTTTTTTACCTCAAAACCCGGACATGTCCAGAGAAATCCGGACGTATGGCAACCCTACCGAAAAATGAACCAAACACCTAAAAGGTTTCAAAAAACCCTTTGTTACCAATACACTTTTGATCTGTAAAGTTCATTTTATGTTTCACTTTCAAAATCAACATAAACACCCATGGTTGTTTCCTCTTCATCCGGATTCCTATTCTGTGCCGTGTATTTATTAGGTCTCTCACTTTTATTAGTAATCAAATCATCAACTGAAATACTTAAATGAGTGGCAAAATACACTAAATGTGTTTAGTTCTTCACTTTATTACTTCACAATACTACTGTCCCAGTCATAAAACTCGCACAAAGTTTTAATATTTTCAGGTAAAACATTCTTTGTTTTTATTTCTAGAACACATGTATGCGTGAAACAACTCATTTCTTTTACTACATCTAAGCAATCGTCGGAAAATATGTCTTCAATCTGAACTTTTAGGCTGAGTTGCCCAACCAGGATCAGTTTTGATCTAGGATCAAAGTTGTATTTGATCCAGGATCAACTACTTTGATCGGGTGTTTCTATTGCACCATACCTGGAACAAATAATTGATCCTGGATCATGATCTTCCTAGATTAAACCGCTAATTTCCATCGATTTCTGTTGCATCAACCAAGATCAAGCATTTGATCCAGGATTAAAGCTATTTAATCTGGGTTCATTTCTGATACCTCGTTTTGCCAGTATGAAATCATTATTTTTTAGGTTAGTTGAAGTGTATTAATTAATTGTGTGTTTTACTTGAGAATAAGTTTAAAAACAAAAATTATATTTTAAATAGATATTATACGCCTATTTGTATAATAATTATAATATAATTATAGGTTATCTATTTATTGTGCTGAAAGATTCGTTGATTTCTAAATTGTTTTAAATTGTGTTTGTAAAATTATGTCTGATATAGAGTCTCTTGTAAATTTTACTCAATGGGTTGATGAAATAGACAGTGAAGAAAATAAGGCTCCAAAAAAGAAAATTCATCGATTAATTCGAGTTAGGCAAGATTTATTTTCCGAATTTGAAGATATGAAATTCCAAAATAGATATCGGTTATTGAGGGCAGATGTTTTAACTTTGTTCGGTAAAATTGAATCCGAAATTACACTTGCGACGGATAACAGAAATAGCCCCATATCACCCATAAATCGACTATTGATTACCCTGAGGTATTACGCCACTGGAAATTTTCAAATGACATTGTCCGACATAGCATGGGTACACAAGTCAACAGTGTGCAGAATAATATGAAACGTTACCCATGCATTGCTTCTTTAAAATCGGAATTTGTGAAAAAGCCACAAAACGCACAGGATGTAAAACAAGTGAAAAAAGAATTTTTCAATTATTCAAAATTTCCCGGCGTTATTGGCGCCATTGACTGTAGCCACGTACCTATCATTAGACCTCCCGGTCTAAATTCTGAACTGTTCAGAAATCGTAAGGGCTATTTTTCGATCAATGTGCAATGCATTTGTGATTCACAATTGAGATTCATGAATATTGTGGCTTGTTGGCATGGTTCTAGCCATGACAGCTAAATTTACAACCAATCAGCTATTAGGGGTAGATTAAAAAATAATGAGTTTGATGGCTATTTATTGGGAGATGCGAGATATGAATGTACAAAATATCTTCTTACACCACCGTCTATCCCAGTTACACCTGCAGAACGAGCTTACAATATTTCACACATAAAAGCAAGAAATTCAATTGAAAGATGCTTTGGTGTTTGGAAGAAGCGGTTCCCCTGTATTGTATGTTTGAAACAACTCATTTCTTTTACCATATCTAAGCAATGGTCGGGAAAATCTGTCTTCAATCTGAACCATTAGTGAATCTAGTAGTTTGAAATACAATTCTACTTCCATTTTTTTATTTGTATCATTAATGGGTTCGTCTATACCCAATTCATCAATAAACCTTTTTCTTCTTCTAACTCTTTTTGAAGCTGGATCTGGAATGTCATGCTTTTTTATGAATTCCTCAGCCTTATAAATTACATTTGACCATTCCTGGTCCTTCCGCAAGCTACTGATCTGAACTTCAACCGTTGTTTTATGATGGCTTGTACACACCCATAATCTAACACCATACCCAGTAAGCTTACTGTGACTGGGTGCATAACTCTAAATGCAGTATGAACTACATGACGAGTAATGATAGTTTCGTAATTATTCAGCTTACTAAAGATCCCTTTCGCCCGTATGTTGGTTTCACTGTCAAACTCCTCAGTGTGTTAAAGTGAAGCAAAGCTAACTTCACCCCACCATAACAAAATAAAACTACATTTATGGCTTCAGCATTATTTAGCCACCTAGTGGTTTGTACCCTTTTCAGTCTTTTTCTTTTTGAAGTGATAACTTCTGTTGGCCCGTTGGGCACTTTCACTTGACTATATTTCTGAAATCTTGTGTCACGCAACTTTTTGCGTAGACTCAAGTCAGAGCGTGGAGAGGGAATAGGCGATACATAGTATATATAGACAAGTAAGAGCGTGGAGAGGGAATAGACGATACATAGTATAAAATAATACGTTATTATATTATTAATATATTATAATAATATTAATAAGTATGCGAAAAATAGTGACCATTATAATGTAAGCATTATTTATTTAGTGACTAATGATTTTGAGTGGGGTATTAGTGTATGCACTCTACATATAATTCTAAGAATTATATGTAAGGGATACATTATAATAATAATTATTATAATTTATATGTTGTGCGCGTATAAAGATATTTTGTTTATACGAGTCGTGTGTACGTTTAACATGTATTATTCGTGCTTTAAGTGTGTTTAGTGCCAAATATAAACCTTTACTTTTCATTTTAAACATGTAAAATCAACGTGAGTTCAAGTACATTTATGCTAAATAATTTCATATTTTATTGAATCTAACTTATTTACGAATATTAATAAATTTATTTTGTTGAACCCAGCATGCTTCGAAAACCAAATACCACTCACTGACTGACTGACTCATCACGATTTCTAAAAAAATACCGAACAGCTTGCAATGAAATTTGGCATGTAGCTTCCTCTAGAGCCCTAGGTGCTTGCTAAGAAAGGTTTCCAAAAAATTCTATATTTTAGGGTGGTTTAGAGGGTCAAAGTTACTAAAAATCCCCATCAAAAATACATAGTGTACTATATTTATTGATATATTTTTGTTGCTAATATACATTTAACTTTGATTTGTCTATCCGTGCAAAGCCAGATCGGGGTGAAAATGTAATAACAACCCTTAAAACAATAAACATTTATTACTATGCGGCAAAACTTTGGACCGTGTGCGAAGCCACGGGTACAACAGCTAGTTTACTTTATTTATTAGCAGGAGGTAAACAAACTCACAGCGGAATAAGCGCGCTGTTTACAGATGTGGAACTTCGTGGAATTTGCTGTGTCTAAACTGCAGCGACAAACAATGTTATTCTGGTGATTCCCCTCCTCTCTCCTCTACCCCTGCCCCCAGACCAGAATGCTCATTCTTTGAGTTGAACCTGCCCTTGTAAATGATGCTTCTATAGCCTCACGGTTTAACTCCCTGTCATATTTTAACAACTTTTCACTCTATTTTATTGAATTCATGAAACTCAATACAGTAAGACCTCGATAATCCGGCTCACTCGGGGATCCGGTGATGCCAGATTATCGAGTTATTCCTTTAAAATGATTTAAATAGCAAATAAAATATAAATAAACGCAAATGTACTATATATACATATATATTATTATTATTGGGTTGGTAAAGAGTTGTTACAACACACAAGTATATATAGAGTGGAAATAAATTACACGTTGAAACTACGTAAGAATAACTGCGTAAATAGATTGCCGCTAACTGATGGGCCTCAGGAAGGAACAGCTCCATTCCCCTTTGTTGTTGGCTTCCGTTAGTCAGTACTTGGAGTGGGTTTACTATTTTTACTCCAGCCTGTCTCAAATTCTACGAACCCCTACACTTCCAAACCGTGCAAAGCGGTTTTAAATCGAACAACTATTTACAAGAAATTTAGTTTATCTTTTTCTAAAGACTTTAATTTATTCAAATAATCTTCATTAAATGGAATACGTTCAACAAAATACTGTCAGCAACGAAAGTGTTAAACGGTCCCTTTACCCGGAAACGTTTTTAAAGGAAGACGAGAGCGAGAGCACATTGTTTTGAATCGGTTAGATTTTTAGAAGAAATGTTGATTGAAATGTTTGTTTTGGAAAATTTATTGTGCAGTAGATTTTTACACACTGTTTTTGACGAATGCATAGCCAACAGAACGTTTAGATCGGGCCTAAATCATTCAAAAATTATTACAAAAACTGCCATTTTTAATGAGTCCCAATTTTTAAGATGATGGATGCGAACTATTGGGTCTGCCGGCCTATCGAGTGCCAGATTATTTGTAATCGTTAAAATATTAAGGTATAACCCTTTGGCCAGTAGTTCTGGCCATGCCAAGATTGCAGACAGCTCGCACTTGCTTTGTCGTAATTTGTCCTCGCCGCTCAGATAGCCACTACAGCTGGCCGTACTACTGAAATTGTCAGCTCCGCAGCCATATTTGTTGTTTCCCTTCCCAGCTCGAAATTTTTTTAAATGACTTCTGTGTTATTTACTCACTCATAGTAAATGTATAAAGAACAAGTAAAGGCCAATTTAAAATTTATTTTTATTTATACTTACTAAGATAAAAATACATTTGGGGAATGTAACTTTTATATGTACATTTTTATCACACATAACTAAATAAGTTCTTTTAAAGTAGAACTTTTCAGTCATACTATATACTTAGACATAAACTATTTCACATTTTTCTTAGTCTTTATTTTTGTTTACTGAATGGTATTTTATAAAACACAAAGCAATAAATAGTCCAGGATGGTTAGTACAACTCTTGCAGTAAAATTTACTACATTTTCTCTCTTGCCAAACTATAAATACCGGTACTGACTTTGAGCGCAAAGGGTTAAAGAAAATTGCTTGGAGGATCACTAACCAATTAACCTACAGCACGAGCCGCCACTAGTAGATAACCTACTCCAAAGTTTTTAGGTCTTTGTAGTGTAAATTAATTATAAAGTTGCAGTTATTTAGATTTTGTCAAATCTCATTCCCTATATATGTGTACTATTTTGGTTTTAGGCTAACATCTTTTTTGAGTAAATTATTATTGGGGACCAAATGTAATCTTTTAACTTTAAATTCTGTGCGGTGTATTATCGATTTGGATAACTTGTATTCATTATTATTATTATTACTTTTCATTTAAATTGTATTTAGATGCAACTGCAACATCTAGTGATATTCGAACTTCCATCAAAAGTTTCATTAGTTTATTTGAACAATACCCCCTGTAACATATCATTATGTCCATATATCACAGCCTGCTATATATTACTCTATCAAATTTTGTACTGTAGGCCTAATATAGAAATATTAAATAACATAATCATGTTAAACAACAGCACTGGATTTCTGACAGTGCCACAAAAAAAGTAAAAATTAGGTTACATTTATTTTATCTTGTACATTTTATTATTTATTACAAGTTTATTTAAATCTAAATTGTATGCCATTAGGAATTCTTCATTTACACTTAACACAAACAAGGGTTTTTTAAAGTTTTTTTCTCAAAGTCTGGCTTACGTTTTATTTTACTAAGTTTTTATATTAATATTCACAATTAACATTATTCATCACAATACTAACTATCACATCAAGAAGCTTACGAAGATCCCAACCAGTGGCTAACTGAAAAACATGCTGGCTTTGGCAAACAAGAGATCGATACTTTGTGCAGAAGGTTTAAGCTGAGCAAACAAAAAAAAATCCAGAAAGCAGCACTGCCGCATTACTATAGCCGAATTTACTTATTAGGGAATAACTAGTATTAAATAACGAGAGTTTCCTATGAGTTTTGTTCCTTGTTCCGGGAACTGTTCCAAAAATACCTTTGAACAGAATTATAATAAATTTAATTGCCTTTCGAATGATATAGGTCACAAATTGTACACGGGCTTATGAGTGGGAGAAATAATGCAATTTCCTCGCTCTAATTTTTGTTTGAATAAAACAAGTTGCCATTTTGTGTCAAATCGAAAAATAAAAATATCAGTGTCTGGGAAATCCTACAAGGACCCTTCCACTAAAATGTCAGCTATTTGAAGCATATTTACTACCATTTTATCAAGGGGGGAAAACCCATGTACTTATATACCCTTAAATCCCTACCCAAAAACGATTAATCGGTATAACTCCACCTTTTTGAATCGGATCAAAAAACAAAAAAGTATCTAAAGAATCCTACTAGATCCCTTTCATAAAAAAAATCAGCAATTTTGAAGCATATTTACTACCACTGATCAATCCGGGCATAAAACATATATATATAAATTAATTAATTTTGGGTATCGTCTCCAAATGGTCTGAAGCGGATATAAACGAAGTTTTACCCTCCTCTGACAAACCGTTTTCAAGTTGGGTCGATTGTAACAGCTCTTATTTTCTTCAAAAATTCAGTTAATAAAAAGCAGCTATAGGAATTTTGTAGAAAATCCAACAAAAACTCCAAAACACTTATCACCTTTGTTAAACTGCAAATGTATTTCATGTAGTTTCAGCTGATTGTGAGAGAGGATTCAGTCTCAAGAACATTTTAGTTACACCCACCTGTACCAGACTGACAGTGCCATATGTGTCAAATTAAACACAAAATTGAGTGATTGGAATCCAGAGCTATAAGAAAATCATGGCTCACAAAACACTGAACTGCAGATAACACCCGAACAAGATAAGCATAATCAACCACTCTTGAAGAGACTAATCCATCTGCTAAATAAATGTAATTCATGAATGTATTTTCTATCAAAATGTTTGATAATTTAAATGAAACAACCACCAAGCAAAGGTGTTAAAATCAATAAATATGTTTGTGAATTTTACAAGTAATTTGCTTAGGTATAACAATAAATAGTTACATAGTATGTATATTGTACTATTTCGTACAGTAAGTATTTATTTATTTGAACCAGTAAGAATATTACATACGTATTTTTATTATACAGTAGTAATTCCTACAGAGGTATGAAAATACCTGTGCGTAGGAAACTAGCATATTACATGCTAATTAAACTATAAACTAAGAATATAAAATATATCAAGCATGCAAAATGTAGGAGACAACAATATAAATATGTTTGCTAACAAAAATAGAAATCTTCAATCAGATTCCAATAAAAACCAAACAATAACAAATAACAATAATCAAACAATTAATAAATATAATAATAATTAAATTTAATACTAAAATTATATATTTTCTCGTATCCATTTTTTTAACTTATTCTTAACAAGTTTATTGCTTCTATTCGTTGCTAATGTTTTACATTCATTAGGTAATCTATTGAACAATTTAACAGCAACAATATAACTATTCTTATTGCCAATTGTTTTACAAATTTTTGGTAAGACAATACTCTTATTTCTAGTTCTACTTGCTGAAATTTCATATTTACATTTTAGTTCATTATAGTGATATACCATTGATTCCAAACAAAATAATTGTTCCAAGTTTAAAGGACAATTGTTTATTTCAAAAACATTCCTCTTTATTATTTTTAAAATTTTATTCTGTAGTTGTTGTAAGATATTTAAATTATTAGAGTATGCTCCACCCCAAGCAACTATCCCATAACTTATAACACTCTGAAAAAGAGCATAGTAAATCACCATAAGAGCATTGACCTCCACAAACTTAGATAATTTATAAAAAACATAAGTAAGATATTTGGTTTTATTTATTATACATTCAATATGCTTATTCCATTTCATATTATAGTCAATTATTACTCCCAAGTATCTACAACTTTCAACTCTATTTAACATTTTATTTCTAATTGTTATTTCCATATCCACAGGAACACTGTCGCAGTAGTTACCAAAAGTGATATAAACCGTTTTATCAATGTTCAAAGTCAGTTTATTGGCCTCTAACCATAGATCTATTTTTTCCAATATTTCAGTCATATTATTTTTAGTTTCAAGCCATGTTTTTCCTTCAGTTATAACAGCAGTATCATCAGCATAAGATACAATATCACCACTATTAACTTCATCAAGAAGGTCATTCACATATATAACAAAAAGTAGTGGTCCTAAAATTGACCCTTGCGGTACACCAGTTTTAATTTCTTTATAATCACTTAATACGTTATTGCTTAACTTAACTCTATGTTGTCTGTTCGATAAATAACTCGATAACAAATTCATTACACTACCTCTTATCCCATAACAGTAAAGTTTATCCAACAAAATCCCATGATCCACTGTATCAAATGCCTTCGCTAAATCTAGAAATGTTACAATAACTGGTTTACTTTTATCTAAACATTGATATATCACATTGGTAATATAATTCAAGGCATCTTTTGTTCCTAATCCCTTTATAAAACCAAATTGTTTTTTAGACAGTATTTTGTGTTTTTTTAAAAATTCAAAAATTCTTTTATAAATTAATTTCTCAAAAATCTTTGCAATATTCGAAATAAGAGATATAGGCCTATAATTTTTTGCCATACTTTTATCATTTGCTTTAAAAATTGGAACAATTTCAGCCTTTTTAAGTACATCAGGCCATACTGATAATTCAACACATAAATTAAAGATATATGTTAAAGGTTCAGCTATATTTTCACAAATATTTTTAAGTACTCTCGCATGTATGTCATCAACCCCTCCAGCTTTATCTTTTAAATTATCAATTATGATTCTTACTTCATCCTTTGACGTTGGGTATAAAAAAATGCTATTTTCATTCAACAATGGCATCTTTAACTTATTATTAGACATTGCACATATTTTATTACTTAGGTTTACTCCAACCTCACAAAAATATTTATTTAAATATCCAGCAATACGTTCAGGTTTATCTATTCTAACATTTGTATCATCAATCAAATAATCAATTCCATCATTCTTTTTCCGATTTTTGCCCAGTTTTTGATTTATAATACTCCATAACTTTTTATTATTTGAGCTATTTTTTTCAATTAAATTTTCATCATATTTTACCTTGGCTTTAGCTATCACCTTACCTAAAATTTTTACATATTGTTTATATTCAAATTTTAATTGTTCATTGGTAGGTTTCATCTTCCAAATTTTATATAGCTGTTCTTTAGTTAAACAGGAGGTAATAATGCCTCTGGTTATCCACCCTTTTCGAGGAATTTTTTTAGACTTAATTTTACTGCTATATGTAGCACTATGAATGCAGTTCTTAATTTCATCTATCAACAAATCTATAGCCCTATAAAGTATATTATCTGCACTTTTAAATTTACCAAAAATACATCGAATAAGGGTTATTTGAAGTGAAAATATCAAAAATTTTCCAAGGACCCCGCTTTCCACACTCCTTGAAAGGTCTCAGTTCCAGTACTGGAAAATTACAAGTGCACCCCGTGCTCAACACTAGTCGGAATGCACTGTATGTGATGTCATATATACTAAACTGATCCAAGTAACATACTGACAGGTCAGCTTATATCGTTGGGTGAAGGCGCTGGAGGCGTCCCAAGTCATTCATTTCCTAGGATAGCAAGATGCCTAAATTGAGTATTCGTAACATTTTTATATCTGACCCCGCAGACATAAAATATGAGCCTTTAAAGTAGTGATTTGAAATGTAACTTTCCAACCAATCTATATAATAATATATAAAAGCGAAATACCACTCACTCACTCATCACGATTTCTCAAAAACTACCGAACGGATTGAAATGAAATTTGGTATGTAGCTTCCTCTAGGGTCATAGGTGCTCACTAAGAAAGGGTTTGAAAAAATTCAAAATTTTAGGGGGGTTTAGGGGGATCAAAGTTATTAAATCACGATTTTTTCAAAACTACCAAACGGATTGGAATGAAATTTGGTATGTAGCATCCTTTAGGGCCATAAGTATTCACTAAAAAAGGGTTTTAAAAAATTGAAAATTTTACGGGAGTTTGGGGGGTAAAATTTACTACATTACAATTTCTCCAAAATTACCGAACAGATTGGAATTAAATTTGGAATGTAGCTTCCTCTAGAGCAGGTGCTCGCTAAGAAAGGGTTTAAAAAAATTCGAAATTTTAGGGGGGGTTTGGGGGGATCAAAGTTATTAAATCATGTTTTCTTCAAAACTACCGAACGGATTGGAATGAAATTTGGTATGTCGCTTCCTCTAGGGCCATAGATGTTCACTAAGAAAGGGTTTGAAAAATTTCGATATTTTAGGAGGGGTTTGGGGGATCAAACTTCCTAAAATCATAATTTCAGATCTTTTATTATTATGACAATAGTGCTTTTATTATTTAAGATCTATATATATAAAAGCCAAATTTACCACTCACTGACTGAACACTTAAAAAGGATACAATTATGTTAAAAAGACTGAAAATACCAACCACCACGGGCAACGCCGTACGGGTCAGCTAGTCTATATATATAATTTTGTAAGCCGAATTTTGGGAGAAAGATTGTGGGAGCTTAGAAGGTCGTTCAAATCTGGCAAATAGCTCAAATTAAAGGTATTGACACTAAGGAGCGGGGGAAAATATAGGTTTTCCTCAATTTACAACATTTATAGGGTTTTGAGGAACTTAAAGTTGCCAAAAATCTCCGTAAGAAATACACTGCAATGAAACACAGCTGAGTATAATTTGTAAACAAACAAATATTTTAAAGAAATACATTGCAATGAAAAACATCTGAGTTTAATTTGTAAACAAACAAATATTTTATTAAAATACATTGCAATGAAAATCAGCTGATTACAAAATCTCAATAAGAAATACATTGCAATGAAAAACAGCTGAGTATGATTCATAAACAAACAAATATTTGAAGTTTGTTGAAAGTTTGTTTCAATATAAATAGGGGTCTTTGCCTCTACAAGCCACTAGTATATCAAAAATATATTAAAAATACAATAAAAATGTAAACATTCATATTAATACCAAATATTTAAAAAGTTTAACAATTTATCTGTTTGTGCCAGTCAGTTTTGAAAAAAATTTATAATGTGTACTTTGCCCCTAAGACTTCACATGCCAAGCCTAACTAAATTAAAATTGTAATACTCTCTTACCTTTATGTTTAAAGATACTTCAGTATGTATCTCTTGCTTGAGATACTTCAGTTAGCCATTTTACAAATTCAGATTCACTATTTCAGGTGAACTTCAAAAAGAATACTTTCTTGAATAACAATGATTTTTTTAAATTTAAACAAAATGTTTGATACGCCCTTAATAAAAGTTATACACCCTTAGTAACAAAAATTATACACCCTTAGTGTCCCTTAGATTAAGTACAGAGTTTGTTTGGGCAACCTTATGTTTTAATGATAAATAAATAAATAAAAATAATTAATTTAAGTCGAGACGTCACTGTATATTTGTAAAAAAAAAGAAGATAATATTAACAATCAATTTAGATATGAGACCCTGGAGTAAGTAAATAACCTAATTACAATAAATACTATAACATTGAATTAAAGATTTTACATGTTTTTAAAAAAAAGCCTTTTAGTTTATGATAGAGTTTCACTTTAACAAAAGTTTGCAGAAAAGTTAGCAGCAAAACTGTAGGTAACAATTAATTATGGTCACTTATTATAATCACTTATGGTTGTTGGAGTTGCGACGTAGCCTAATTTTTTTTAAAGGTGATTATTTCTTTGATTTAATGAAATATATCGTTGTAGTTCTGGTGGTAACTGGAACCAGTGATAACCATGATTCAAAACTGCTTAAACTATTATTCGCACTTTAAATACAATATTTCAAATGAGCTGCGTAATCAAAAACTGTTTTTAAACTACATTAGTTGCATGCATGTAGAGCACTGTCAGACAGTCAACGCTGTTCGAAGTTCAGAATACCTACTGCTTGCTTAACGATATGCCTGTGTCGGGTCTCTGTTATCGCTTAACGTCAACTGATTGCAAGCTGTCTACAAAGGTTGCAGGGCGCTGAATGCTGTACGCCAAGCGCTTCTGTAAGTATGGTGGCTTAGTGAGGGAAAGTGAAGTTAATATTTTATTTTCTCGATTAACGCTACATCTCTCCCCCCGTGAAAAACGGAGTTGGGGTTGAGAATCCAAAAAAATAGAATTTGGAAGACAGAAAGCATGTTACAATGCTTAAACGGCCCCGGAAAGAGATTTACATGTTTCACACACAAGGTAAACTAAAACTACACTTAAATATAACCCTACCCAACTGGTCAGTATACCTTCACCTAAAACCCATACATACAACACATGCATGTCACATGATACAATCACACATATACTTAAATCGCTGTGTCCTTTAGACAATTTTTGCTCAAGAGCATATCTCAGGTTCAGAAGGCGATCAATCTTCAGACCTTACGAGATTTATTAGGATGCATGACATGTCATGACTTAAGACACAATGTTTGATTACTCCAGCGCTGGAAATTTATATGTCATGTAGAATAAATAAATACCCAATGAGATGGCCAATCTTTGGGTTTAGTTGCCGAGTCCGGGAACACTTGTACAAACAAGTGATAACATGCAATACATGCACCAAAACAAATACAACATGCTACCCATGAGGGGTTCAAATAGAGTAAATGCATCGAGCACAGTTCGCTGATACCGGGAAGCTTTCATAAAAATGATGATTAGGTTCTATGGGGGTGAGGTGAGGCTTCAGCTGCTCTACATGTGCCTTTTTTACGAAATCTCCAGCGTGTTGGAAAGATAGGGCTACTGTGACTGGGGTTGAAAAGTAATTAATACGAAAGAGCCCTGACCACCTGGGCATCAGTTTAGCGGACCTTTTATCCACAGCAGAACTCAGATTGTGCGTCTTTCACCAAACTAGATTGCCAATCTTGAATTGATGAGGTCTACGGTTTTTGTTGTAGACACGCTCAGACTTTTGGTGTGCTCTCATGATGTTGTTTTTGGCATTGCGCCCAGATGCTGTGTGGATTCGAGTTGTCCCTGGGAAGAAGACCGTTGATATTCCAGGTTAGGCTGAGCGGTGTGTTGGGCATGAAGTTAAACAGGATCTTAAAGGGAGAAGTTTTTAATGTCTCAAGCTTAAAGGCTAGTTGAAGCCATGATAGTGATTTGTCCCAAGAAGTTTGACTGTTTGAATGGTAGGCAATAAGTGCGGCATTAAGATTTCTATTCAAACATTCCGCGTTGTTAGGTTGGGGTTGATAGGGTGATAACGTTGCACGTCTGATTCCACGAGAGAAACAGTAGTTGCGGAACGAGTGTGATGTGAAACATGTGACATTGTCAGAGATAATGATCTTGGGGAAGCCGAAATGTTGAAAATGTTTTGGCTCTGGGTCTTAATGGTGTTGAAAGTGGTGGCATCTCTGACAGGGCAAAGCCAGGTGAATTTAAAGAACTGGTCAACTGTGACCAGTATCATGGTATTGCCTATTGCGGTGCGTGGTAATTTACCGACGTAGTCAATGTGGATTTTCTCCATAGGACGGGTTTGGGACTATCGACGACAAATAGCCTAATTTGCTATTTTGAGCGGGCTTGCTCACGGCACATGTATCACAACTGCGAACCTTACGGGTGACATCTTGTGCGAGTGAAGGCTAGAAGAAAAATTCACTCACTTTGCATTTGGTTTTGAAAATAGGTACCTAAGTGACCTCCTACTGGGGAGTCGTGATAATAATTGATAATCAGGTCTATTAATGATTGGGGAACACAAACCTTATTAAGGATACCTTTGTGCTTCTTAAAGCAAAGGGTCCCTTTATTAAGACAATAACGGCTAGAAGTTGCACCAGCTTCTAGTTCTAAAATTATAGAGTTTAAAATATCATCAGTGGGCTGTTGTGCGTCAATGTCCTGAAAAGCTAACTGGAAATTTGTTAATAGGCTATTGCAAATAATTGTGTTCTCAGAAGGAGAAATTCGTCCCATTTGACTTTCTATCTCAAACATCCTAGAAAGGGAATCTGCAATCACATTTTGGGTGCCCCAGATGTGTGCCGCTTGAAATTTAAGGGAGGTTAATTTAGCAATATATCGTCCCATTTTGCCCAATTGTCTGGGATGGGCGAGTAGCCAGGATAGCGCTTGATTATCCGTTTCTAGGAGAAACTCGCTGTGCTCAAAATATTGTCGAAATTTTTCTACTCCAAAGACTACGGCCAGACATTTTGACTCATACGCAGAAGAGGCTTTTCTTTCCGCAGGTGTTAGAGTGAGGAAGCTTAGGCCGTAGGATGACGAGAACCGTCAATTTCCGGAGTAGGACTTCTCCTAAGGCGCATGAACTTGCATCCGTTTGAAGGACAAAAGGTTTGTCAAAATTAGCCATACGAAGCACAGGGGGTTGTGTGATGACATTACACAGGTGTTCAATGGCAATGTCTTGCTCTTTGTTACAAACAAACTTTTGTTCTTTCCGCCTGAGCAGATTTAGAGGAGCGACGTGTTCAGCGAAGTTAAGAATAAACTTAGAAAAAATTAACCATTCCAATAAAGCGTGACACGGCCTTTGGATTGGTGGATCTAGGAAAAGTTCTGATGGCCTTGGTTCTATCAGGGTCAATTTGACCGCCTCTATCTGAAACTAGATAACCAAGGAAACTTATTTGTTTTATAGCAAAACGAACCTTATCGGGAATAACTGTCACAATCAGAAAAGACTTCGCGTAGATGGTCAATGAATAGATGACCAAGTCATCAAGGTACAGATAGCGCCAATTAGGATGGAGCGCGAAGAGGGGGTGTGCAAAGTTTCCTACGCCGGCTCCCACCACATTTCTCCTCTCACAGCGGAGTACAGTCAGAGCAGCCTGCCCTACCTAATTCATGTCTGCTATGTAGTTGTGTTGATTGTATATCAACACTTTTTTTGTAGTGACTGTACTGAAGACTCACAATCGAGTAGGAGAGGGTAAGACGTTACAGCGCATGCTCAAGTGACGCTTCACGCTACTTGGTACTATCTGTAATAAAAACTAATGTAAACTTGTTATCTGAGAAAACTTGGTCTAGAAGTCTGGTCAAAACTTGAGCACCAGTACAGAGTCCAAATGGGACTCGTGTAAACTGGTAGAGCAACCAGGGTGTACAAAAACTTGTGAGTTGTTTAGAACTCTCGGTGAGTGGAATTGATAGTAGGCAGAGTTAAGATCAAACACAGTGAAATACTTGGCTCCCACAAACCAAATGAAACACTGGTGCAGATTAGGAAGGGGTACGGCTTCGATCACAATGTGCTGGTTCAGCTTACGATAATCGATAACCATTCTGGGTTTCTTTTCAGGATGCTGAACTAAAAAGCCGGAGACAAATAATTTGATATGCTTTTCCTAACACTCCTTTGTCTACTAGGTCTCTGATATGCTCCCTCAAAAATTGCATTTTCAAAGGGGCCAGTTGAGGATCGTGAGGCCTAATTCTGTTGTGAGGACGTGAGGGAAATCTTTTATTAATCCTGAGATCACCCTTTGACTTGCATCATCAAGGTGACCCAGTGGGTTTTCAGAGACCGGAGCAGTAGAGGATAAGCTTACAGTAAGAAGTACATTTTTTTGGAAGTTAAGTAAATTAAAGGGTTTAGCCTTTCAAAAACTGAAACTGAAGGTGCCTTTGAACAAATCCAACAAGAGTTGACTCTTAAGAAAAAAATCGGACCCCAAAATTAAAGGACACGTCTGCTGAGGCGCCACTAAAATTAAGAAATTCCAGCTGCAGTGTTCAACTTTAAAATGAACATGACAGGCAAGATTGATCACTAGTTTCTCTCCATTAGCAGTGAGGCACTCCGATTTCACTTCTTGCAAGGTTTTTATTACATTTAATGATTTTAAATTTTCAAAAAGATCAGCGGACATATGATACTCCTAACTCACCCAGAGTCTAAAAAAGCAATAGTCTTGAGATTTTTGAATTGCACCTCTACCAGAGGTAAAATCATGTTATTTAGCCCCTTAGATTTTAATGGATTATAAGTATTTCTTGTAAGTTTACCCTTGGTCAAGGGAGAAAAACGAGCGATCCTGTTTCTGCCCTGTTTAAAAGAAGAGCACTCCCAGTTATAATGACTAGTTAGTCTACAAGTGGGCCTAAGATAAAACAACACCCAACATTTTAAAACATAACATTTCCTTTTCTAAAGTAAATAAAGATCAACACTCATCTGGTATTAAACCAAGAATTAATCCTCCTTTTTATCTTAGGCCCATGTGCCTTACTTGTAGACTTTTATTTTTAGAACAGCTGATTATATTGTTGATGTTGATTGTTCTCAGCTACGTGACTTATTACTTTATTGCTTGAGGCTAGTTAACATTTTTTAATAGTTCTTACCTAGGTAATGATAATCGCTCAGGTTTTTCGCCTTACAAAAAAATAAAAAATATACACTTTAGAGAAAGTTTATATCGTAGAGCATTATTTTCATATGGAACCAATTGTTCTGCTGGTCCTCGTTTTATTCGATTCGAACTCGTGTAGAGTTTTGAGCAGGGATGTTTGCTTCGATATTTCCGATATTAGAGATTCGATATTATCGCAATACCGGAAGAATAATGTCAATGTCGGATTTCGATATTTTTTGTCTATGTTGTAGAAATTACGTTCTTTTGTACCAAGGTCTCTAGAAAGGAAAGGTTACCTCATTCGGGAAATATCAAAAAAAGTGGAGTGGGGGCTGTGACGTAGTTGTTAGTATACCTAGACAGTGATCAAAGCTATCAAAGCTCTGTCGTTTACGTTTATACGCGTTAAATTAGTGTATATAAAGTGTTTTAGAAGTGTAGGTAGAAGAAATATATTATTTAGGCCTACAATGGATAGAAAATTAATTAATAAACCTAAAGGTGGTTCCATTTGTGCAGTTGCAACTTGCAAATATTATTATGCAAAAGCAAAACTAGAAGGAAGAACTGATATATCATTTCACAGGTAGGCCTAGATATTTTTTGTTTCTATTGTAATAGTAAATAATATAATACCACTTACTCATATAAAATGTTATTATAATTTTCTTTTGTCTTAATATTTTGATTTAAAAGTAGTTTCTGTGGCTATCTTTTGCATTAAAATTGTAGAAAATAACTTTTTGTTCAGTATGCCCACCTGGTGACTTGAAGCTTATTAAACCCCATGAACTTCCCACACAAAGCGTGTTAAAAAAAACAAACAAATATACTAATATATTTTATTTACAGTTTATGCAAGGAATGTTAAATATAGGCCTACATATTCAATAAAAATACTGCCACCCAATTAAATAAACTCCATACAATTTATATGTAGGCTATCATAGAGAGATACATTTTAGAATGCTATTTTATTAATTCTGATATATTTATCTTTTGCTTGTTATTTACAAATTATTTTAGGTTATTCACAAATTAATAATGTTTACAAAAACAATCAAAATAATTATGCTACCAAAACAAAACATGTATACAAATTGGTGTGTAACCAATTCCTAGTAATCGGGATTTGTTCAATAGAATTTTATTTCATTTTATTTTATTTTAGCAATTCAAAAAATATTTCTTACAAGTTCTTACAAAATTACTTACAAGTCGTTTTTTAATAACTTTGATCCCCCCAAACCCCTCCTAAAATTTCAAATTTTTTCAAACCCTTTCTTGGTGATCACCTATGGCATTAGAGGAAGCTACATACCAAATTTTATTCCAATCCATTCGGTAGTTTTGAAGAAGTCGATTTTTAATAACTTTGATCCCCCCAAACCCCCCCTAAAATTTCAAATTTTTTCAAACCCTTTCTTGGTGATCGCCTATGGCATTAGAGAAAGCTACATACCAAATTTCATTCCAATCCGTTCAATAGTTTTGAAGAAGTCATTTTTTAATAACTTTGATCCCCCCAAACCCCCCTTAAAATTTCGATTTTTTTCAAACCGTTTCTTAGTGAGCACCTATGGCCCTAGAGGAAGCTACATACCAAATTTCATTCAAATCTGTTTGGTAGTTTTTGAGAAATCGTGATGAGTGAGTCAGTGGGTTTTGGCTTTTATATATATAGATTAAAATGTATTATCGTGATTGCATTTTTTCTTTTTTATTCTGTAAAAAATATTAAATACAATTTTAATGACTGCTTTTTAGTTATATGATTTAAAATTTATTACCAAGATAGCTTTTTATTTTAAATTTTAGTCAGTAAAAATATAAATTAAAATTTGTATGATTATACTTTTGTTATTATTGTAAATTGCAAATTAATGACATAAACATAATGTTTTTGAAAAGGTTAAGATATATTCTTACAATTACAAATGTTGAAATGTGTAACTTAAGTATCATTTAAAAAAACTGCAACCCCAAAAATAGTTTAATACATCTATTTTTAAAAAAATGAGGTGATTTGTACAACGAAACATACATCTTTCATGGTAGCGCGGTGTTTTTATACTATAGATGACGTCACTGGACAGGGAACGGGTCGAGGGGTTTGAGTTTGTTTACATGACTATGAGGTAACCTTTCCTTTCTAGAGACCTTGCTTTTGTACAACCGAATTGCAACTCCTAAATATAAAAACACAAGCCACTTAACCTATACAATCACAGAATGTTTTTTAGTTTCTATATTGTTTCTAAGCATATTATCTATGTTTGTATTTAACCCATCACCTTGCTAAGACCATGCAATGCTAAGACCATCTACAACTTGACCTAGCCAACCTTATGAACTAGAACTCTTGATCACACTAACCTACTGTCTACAATATACAGTAACTTATCGTAATGAACATAGACTTACCTCCCGGTATAAATAAGTATTTGTTATCATTCATAATTCAGGCTTCATGCTTATATAGGCAAAGCCTTGGTTTGCTTTAAACTAAAATGCCAAATCGGCAAAGAAATAAAAAAAATCAGAATACAGTACCTACAACCATGAGAGATAATATGTGTTTTAGACTCAAGGTTATGATGGACCCAATACCGGGAAAGTTTAACAAGTAAGGTGTGTTTTGTCTTGGTGTGCCAAACTTTAAATTAATCTACCATAATATACGACCTTTCAGCTTCACGCTATCTATAATACTTTTTTCAATACCACACATCGAGATAAATATCCAAAATATCAAGTAAAAAATAATGTACTTAAATTTGTATTACTGGCACTAATAAAACTTGTTTTAATGGGATTCCAACTTTATTAAATCATAAATATTTTTTCATGCATTCTCGGACTATAAGTATTGGTTTTTACTTCATTATTGTATGCTAAAAAGTACCAAATGTTAGAAATACAAGATAACAAAACAAAACTTAGACATAATATAAGTTTTGCAATTTCATCGCTTATTATTATAGATATTGAATACACGGTTAACATCACGTACCGGTACCGGTAAATTATTAATAAGCTAACAGAAAAATATTAAATAAATATTTACCTCTTGATCGCTTACGACTTCTACCTACATTGAGTTATAAAATTAATTGAATTACTATTTTGTAAGATTTACATCTAATATATTTCACATTTTTATATTAAATTGATAATAATAATATAACATACTTACTGTAAAGTTGGAACAGGAAGTAATATACTAATGAAATAACAAATCAAGTAACTTGAGTAACGTAACTTTTTCTTTACATTCCCATTTTAGTTTTAGTAAGTGCATTTTACATTTTTTTACATTTTACTTTGAGACCTTGAGAAAATTGAGATTTGAGAAATCCAAAATGGAGCCAGTGTCAAGTTTAGTTAAGGTTCACGTTCCTAATTATTTATCAAATTTACCCCTTCCAAATTCTATCGGAGGGTGGTTTAGGTTAGGAGGTAGGTTAGTTAGAAAAGATATAATAGGTTAAATATGCTACATTAATTATTAATTTGTGATAAATCCTACTTTTTATTTAGTATGTTATGCATGCCCTATTTTAGAAGAATAAGGCCTAGCCTATGTTCATGTCTTTTGTCATTATTTATTCAAAATATTTATTCAGTCTATCATTTAACATTTTTTAAAAAACTAATTTTAACTAAACTATATCTTGAAACTTTTATATGTTTTTTAATACAAATATAACTTGAGCATGATTGGCTATTAGGCTATATAGATTTTTGTTAAATTAAACATGATTAAATGATGTAGTCGATATGTTTCATTTTAGTTTATATACAATAAAAGATATGATTAGTATTTTTACTAGGCCTATAACTTCAATTTTGAGGATCAAACAAAAGTAGTAGCCTACCTATATGTCTTCAATTGTTATAGCCTACCTATACTGTTTACTAACCTTTTTCTTTCTGGCTAAAGTTTACATTAAGACACCTGGCCTATTGCATAAAAAAAAAATTATCGGAAGTTCTAACTGACAGTCTCTACTCACAGCATTCAATAGTACAATGTGCTTATATTGGCAGCACTACTGTTTTCTAAAAAAATAGGTTAGGTGTCCTAGGCCTATAAAAAAATTAAAATAATAATTTAAATGTTTTGTTTCAGTAAAAGATTGGGCAACACTAGTACCCTTTTTTGCAGCTGTGGGAGGTGTTTCATATGCAACTTATAGACTCTTTAGACCAAAATCTGTAAGTAATATAGACTTATAGTGTAAATATGCTGAAGATGGCATGCAGTCGCTAAATGGATGTTAATACAAATACTTTGTTTTAAATAGGAGGGCACATGTAAAAGTTACTTCATAAATACGGATTAGAACAATGTGATCTGGATGGTTGATGTTACATCTCTTCGGGATCAAAGTTGATTGATTGGCTTTAGATTGCTAAAAATAGTTTTTGGTTATACTAAATAATGTACTTCTATAAATGATATATTTCTTTTAAACAAATAAATTATAACAGGGCATCTGCTGTAAGAAAAAGTAACTTAACAAAAGTAGAAATATTGAAAAAGTATGAAAAGTTTTATTGATTGGTAATAAAAGTAAACTAAAATGAAGGCTAGGCCTACAAAAAATGTTAGTTAAGTAAAGAATTTTGATTTTAACTCATATTCGACTTTGCAAAACTCATTTTAGAAGAAAGATTGTTAACGTCTTCTTGTTCGTTACTTATGACCGTGATGTACATATTTAATTCCATATTTTATTACATTCCATGTTGGGAACGTATAAAAAACAGCAGTGGTGCTTCCTGAAACCTGTTTTTAGTAATATAGCCCTGATCTTACGTTTCCGTAATGTGCGATTTCCATGATTTACAATTTTTTTAATGTTCACTTTGTTTCTGGTTTACAAAACCCAGATTATGTTTTATGCAGACTTTCGGTGTTGTATTTTAAATTTAACTTTTTAAAATGATTTGTTATAATATAAATGCAAATTATATTTCAGCGTTGATTTTTTTTGTAACACTGATATTTTATAAAATTTGTGCACCAAAAGTATTCAGCCGTTGTTTCCTCTTTTGGATATTTACCGTTCTATTTTAAATGATGCTTTAACTCCTGTATTTTATAAAATTAGTGTAAATTGTATTCTGGTGTTTTTTCCACAGACATACGTTATTCTATAAAATTTTGCTCAAATAATTAAAATTATTATGTAATGACATTATTGAAGATATGAAATATAGCCTGGATTAAAAGTAGGCTTCATTTGTTTTTATAGGTGTAAATGTAGATTTTTATGTGTTGATAAAGTGTTTGTTATGTAAAGAGAACATGCTTTAGCTTTAAAATGTAGTCCTAATGTGATGTAGGCCTATTTATCTTAAGGGGAGTCGGATGTCCCTATCTTACTCATGTTAATTTGGCCAATTTTATGTACCTTTTTCTCAGAAACCAAGAAATATATCAAAGCAATTTTTTTTATTTTAAAGAACATAGGCCTTCTTTTTTCTACATTTTAAACAGAGAACTTTTAAATTTACCTCTAAATTTTTTAAACATTTGAGCAAAAAAATTCATTTTGTCATTTTTTCAAAGTAATAAAAATATTGAAAAATCCTCTATTTAAAATGTTAAGGTTATGGTAACAATCAAAAGAAAAAAAGAAGCTTTTTTAAGGTATCTTTCATAGTTTTTGAGAAAAGGTACTTTGCAAAAAAAAAAACTTTTAGGAAACGCAAATAAAGATAGGCATGTTATAAACTACAAACTCTATAGGCCTATACGAAAACAAAACTTGTTGTTTCAACATAAACGTGATTATGTTTATTAAAATTATTCTTTATACTTACAGTCTCTAGTCACAGTATGTTTTAATAGTACAATGTGCTTAGGTTGGCAACACTACTCTAAAAGGTCAGGTGTCCTAAAAAAATTTACACTTTACTAATTTACATGCAAGTAAATTTAACAAGTAGCAAGAAAAATACATTAAACCCTTATTTACCTTTTTTATAGGATCTTGTGGTTAGTGTAGTATAACACGAATAAAGTTAATGTTTTGTTAAAGAAACAATATTCTTTTGTAAAATATTTATTCCTTGTTTTATTTTTAGAGTTTATTGTTTTACAGTGAACCCCTCTTAACCAGTCTGGTCGGGACCGAGACCCTGGCCCGGTTGATCTGAGGTTCCCGTAAAAAATAGATGTTTGTTCCAAAATAACCTACATATTTCATAAATAAACAAGCAAATAAGACGTTATTGCAACTCCATTTATTGTATGTTCATACGTAAACAAACACCAACAAATTAAACGTTTTAAACTTATATAAACTTTGAAAACTGAATTTACATATTCTGTATCATTGTTTAAAAAAAATCAGTTACCGTATTTTCCGTTAGATTTCAAAGATAACTTTCAAAGATTTGTAAAGCCAAGTCTCTCCATTTTCGTACGTTCATCACATCTAATAACTTTGAATCTTTTGCTGCTCAATATGTTACAAATATTACATATTTTGTTTTCACAAAATTCATTAAAGGTTCCGACAAAGCAACAGACGAAGAAAAAGAAACAAGGGATGCTGCTTTGTCAATTGATTCTAAGAAAAAATACATTTGCCGCGGAAGCAAGAGGGGAATAAACTCACGCTCCCCCTCCCCTGTTCTGCCTGCCACAACATTAACACAATACACATTGTACACCTGAAGTTGCGTCACCAGCTTTATTTTCCGGGAAATGCAAGTCAAACAATCAATGTTTGAGACTTCGGCCAGTTACAGTAATATAATCTGTAAGAGAAAAAAACTCTGTTACTCCATCGGATAGGCCGGTTAATCCGAGGACCGGTTGATCCGAGGCCGGTTAAGAGGGGTTCTACTGTAGTTCTAAATATGTGTTGCTTACTTGTAGAGTTATTTGTTTTTATTTAACAAATTGTTTATGGTCAGAATGTATTCTTAGATTTTAGTTGTCAGTATAGTTTTGCAAAGATTTGAGTTAACTTTACTTATAATTTTGTTTTGAATTGTATTTTTTATGTGTGAGGTAACAACCAAAATGGTCTTTAGCTTTAAAAATATTAATATATGCAGTAGAGATCAACTGCCATTTTAACCTTTTTAACATGTGTGCATCGATCGCGTGGCATCTTTGGCTTGTTCATACTTTTAGTGTATATTATGCTATAGGCCTGTATGAATTAACTCAAGTATGATAATAATTAGCATACAAAGATGATATGTGGTCTGAAAGTTAACTTAGTGATTACAATAATTCTTTTGACATTTGCCACTAATTGGCTACACAAATTTAATAACTTTTTACAAATTTTCTATTGAATTACTGTTTGGAAAATGATACAGTAATTAAAACATTTAAAAAAAAATGTTAATAAAAACAACGTTCTACAGCTGCTAGCTGTTTTAGAGTTAATGGAATTGAAATATTAAATTATCTAATCCTTAAATAATTATTTCAAAAACAAAAATCACCACCAGCTTGAAAACAGTGTGTTCTACTGCTTTTTGAAATGAATGTTAAGACCATGGATGTTTTTCTAGTTGGAAAAGAGTTTATTTGATTTGATGATTCAAGCAAAAAGTACCCCCTCCATCTTGTTACCTACCGACAAAGCCATAATTTTCATTCCAAATTCCAAAATATTATATTTTCCTAAAAATGTCAAATATTTTGAAATCAATGAGCCCCTCTAATGATAATTTAATTTAAGAGAATAAATAAGGGAATCAAAATAATTATTACCTTTTATGGCTAAGAAATAATTTCTGATGAATTTAAAATCTACTATAGCCTATTATGAACAAATTTGTCAAAAATCTATGAAAATATTTATTTTCTTTATTCAGATTTTGTTTTTATGTACTTTCTAAAGGGGTTTGTTAATTTATTCAGCTTTATATTTTTAAATCTAATTTTCACATTATTTTCCAAATAACGTACATTACAAAGGAGAAGCGTAAATTAAATATATCTTCTATTCTTAAAATTTATTTTACAATAAATAAATATGTCAAGGTAAAATATCAAGTTGCATTTGAAAGGTAGACTTCCACTGTCACAAACATTAAGTTTACTACATCCCTCACAATTACTTTACTTTACAATTAAATCTAAAT